>LQRL01103524.1:8739-20056 GCA_001703475.1 Hydroides elegans
AATCATCTTTACAATTTAAACATCGATGTGTTGCTTTCTCAACTTTACATTTGGAACAAGTTTTGGTTCCCGAGTTACTCATTACCATATCGTAAATTTCTAACATGTCCTTTAGCAGAAAAACATTGATCTTGATATCATCATGTTTGCTAAACGTCCGACACACAGGGCATACATAACCTGTCTTGCCATTCTGTTTTGATTGTTTCATTTGATCTAGACATGGTTTGCAGAAAGTATGCAAACACGTAAAAGTGCTTGGTTTGTCCAGTAATTTGAAACATATGCAACAAGTGACAATGTCCTTTAGTTTTGACGCTACGTCAGTATTTGCTGATGAGGCTGCCATTATTGGTTTTGGTGCCTTCAAACTATCAAACAGAACGTTTTATATACTTCGTTGGTTACTATGAACTATAATCTAGTATCTACTTATTTAAAGGTTATTCATCTGTTTTTCTTAAAAATATATCTACAGTATATGCAATTAATTTCTGATCCCTAATTAGTAACTACTATGATTAATGTATAATATTTGATATACAACTAAATTTAAAATGATGCAAAATGAACAAATACATCCATCAACTATTTAAACATCGTTATGTAATCATATATGAATTTTAAGAAAATATAAAATGTACCTGTAGTTTAAGAGCTATCCACACAGAAATGTTTTTGTTGGTTTGGTATCCGCGGGTAAAGGGATAGTTTCCTGAAACAAAGAACAGCGCTCTTCACTTGTACATACGATTCAAATGTAAAAATGTAATGATATCCTTTTATTAGCCACGGCTTGCCTACGCAAGACGTGGCTTGTGCGATCACTCTGTGTTAGTTAGTTAGTTCGTTAACTTTTTGGGGAAAACGCTACTCCTCCGACAATTGTGAACCGATTTGAATGCGGATTTTTTAAACATAATCCTTAGGGTCTTGTGCATTCCAGTTGTGCTTCTGTAAGCAATTGTGCTTATATAAGCGCTTATAAAAAATAAAAATATATTTTGAGCCACTTTTTTATGCGACTTTCTTCCTGTATGGGTGAACGATAATACAAATAATACAAATAAATCTGTGTATGTTGCCTTCATGGTGATAACGCGAATTATTACGTCATAATCAAAGTAACTACTGCAGATTTTTATATACAATCGAATTTGAATTAGCATTTCCGGGTTGTTTGACTTGTGTTTGCTTCTTAAAGTTGGGTGACTACAAACTAAAATTAAATGCGGTTATGTATTCGCGCTCTGTAGATATCTGGTAATTATCACCTGATATCTAAGGAACTAATATAAACCCTTAACAGTTGGGTTTAAATGTATATTTTGTTTCGTTTTGACATTCGTTTATTATTTGTTCTCCGCCTTCATCGGGATTCGGAGTTTTTTTTTGTAGTGATCGCCTCTGAGCTCTTTTATATATGTTATATATTCTCTTGCAATTATCTACATCCATGCATGAAATCTTCTCAATTGGCTTGAGTATCATCTTTTGGTCAACAATTATACTGGTGAAATAAATTATGCTCATATTGGAACATAATTTAAATACATATACCGGTAGATGTAAAAACTACTTTTAATTCACCTTTTGTAAAACATGGGGCTTTGAGTTATTTTCTTGAAATGTTTTATCAACTCTAGAAGTGTCTATAAGCTTCGTGCAAGTTGTGGCACACTGTCCTTGGACAGTCTTGTATTAGTAAAAATACCATCTCAATGAATGGAACAGAATTTCAATGGGAATGAATCTATGTTATGTTAATACTATTAATTATTACTTGAGCCATTTTGTATCAGTAGCTTCTTGATATTAGAGAAAATATACCTGAACATTCCATGCACGTCGAAGATTTACTTTGTGTTTGAGTAATCATGCAAGGACAAAATGTATCCTAAAATCAAAACATCATCAATTTGAATTTAAGATAAGTACCATTTTCCTGTGTTTTAAATATATTTTAAATATCAAACTGAATATTACAAAAATTCAAAAAATGTAGTTTTATACAGAATTATTCGTAATATTACAGTTTCGTATTCGCAATCTGTTCAAATACTATTGTACACGTGCGTTTTGAATACCAATTAACATTTCTCGAAATGTGTGCGATGTGTTGCATATTCAATAGGTTTTGGACATCTCCGAAAACTTATTAGGATTTTTACAGTTTTTGTTTTGCGACTAGTTGCATTAAGGTTCTAACAATCATGCATACACATCTATGTTTGATCGGATATCGAAGTGGAAACATTTGCCACCTATTTAAAATCCTATTTGTGGACCGTATTTAAGCCAGTCATTCTGTTGCATATCGGGAAATAATTGCATATACGTTTTCATATTGCTATATATTTATTATTTATTGACAATTGTAATTTAATGTACTGCGAATATCGGTTAGAATTTTGAACCATACATCAGAGAGATATCGAGTTGTTCAATATACGTTTACTAAAACATACATATTGTTTAGTCACATTTAGGTTCCTTTATTGATTCTATTAATTTTTATTCTTTATTCTATCGTTAACCAGTTTGTAGCCTAAACATTATTATAATAATTTGCTTAGATTTAAGTTTAACGGACTATTTTAATTAAACTAATGTTATGTACTCACTTGAAATGTATGCTGTCGCCTCAGGAATCCTCAAATAGATTGATGCTATTCGCTAACCAAAATCAATCAACAATGGCAATTGTATTATAGTTGAATATATAAATGCATATTTATAGTTTATTTTTGACACTAGATATTTATATATGTTCTATCCCCATTTTCACAATTGTGATTTAAAATCGAAAAATGAATACACGCTAAACATGTGATGAAAGCGCTATATTGTCCTTTATTCAGAAGTCATGCACTTGCAAAATATCCTTAAACACGACGTTTATTTTCAAAGCCCCTCATTTAGGCATCGATGACTTTAATGTTGTGAGTTACACAAGATTGCTCGTTGTTCTCAGCATAGATAAAGATAATACCTGTAATGATCAATCTATTGTATTGATTGCTGCAGAAATTCGAATGAAGTAGAAGTTAAAAGTGAAATAATACAACGACTTATGAAACAACCGAGGTTGACAATATTGCTCGGAACAACGACTGACCATATATAACTAAAGGCTTCTTTTGTGTGCCTTACTTCACACTATAAAAGTATCGAGCTGTTATAAAAATAATAATCGATCTCTGATGTAATGACCAACACTTAAGAAAATATATATTTTGCAAGCAGTTTTAAATGTATGTTTCTCAAGGGTTCAAATGCATTAATAACTGAAAATGCATTAAAACGTATGTACTCTATGATAGAAGATTTTAATCGAATAGGATGAAGAACATTTCTTTATATACTTCATTGGCTGTTCAGTAAAAACTGCAGTTAACCGTATAACGGTTTTGTGTATTTTACAGTGCACATATGAGTGCATGTTTGTGTTGTGTTTCAGATTGCCAACCCTGATAAGAATGGTGGCACTTAACACTTATGTCGAGTTGCATGCAGTTATATCACTTGAGGGATTGCGACCACATAGATTTTTGAGAACACTGTACTGATAAATGGGAGGATATCAGCGACTTTATTATAAAGATTTTATTCATTATTCATTAAAGGGCCGTAATAAAACGTTCATAAACGACATAAATGAATATATTCAATAAGATGCCATTTCGTTGAATATCGCAAAATAAAACACATGTGCAATATATTTATTGTTGTTTGCTGGGAATATTAGACACCTCGGCCTCTACCCCATCGGCCTCTACCCCATCGGCTTCTACCACATCGGCCCCGATTGGACATCTCGGCCCCTTTTTGAAAAAAAAAACGAATCGGCCCATCGTCAAGACACTTCGGCCCCTCGTAAAAACACACTTCGGGCCCGCACAAGAGACACTTAGGTCCCTTTCCTAAGACGCTTCGGCCCCTCGTAAAACACACTTCGGCCCCTATTTATTCGGCCTCTGCAACTTCGGCCCCATGAAAAAAAAATGTTTAAATCATCAAATTTAATACTATTTCTTTTAGACATGATAAAGACAAAACATAACATTTGTGATAACAAAGGCATTCGTTTTTGAGATTGAATGGAAGCGTATGTAGTATCATCGAATATTTATTTAGCATCAACACTTGAAATTGTAATTGAAAAGTCCTTAAATATGAACAACCAGATATTTCAGCACAAGATGTAGCTTAAATACCTATTTGAAAGCAAAGAATATTTAATATGCTGATGCCGTATGTTTATTATATGTATAGTTCATATACACGATAGAGTAATGACAACCAAACTCATCTTAAACCTTAAATCATTGAAATATTACATAGAATGAATACATATATAATGATTGCTTTTTCAAATTATCAAATATTTTGAAATACAAAACGTACTCTATTTAAAGTGTTTATAGTAAAATTGAAATGCTAGGTAATGGTATGGTAATAATAAACATATAAGTAATGGTATGATAAGTATAAACATATATTAATTTAACCTTATCAATTATCTTATCAAACAAGTATTCATTATCTTTGGAATAATTTACAATTATCTTATCAAACAAGTATGCATTATCTTTGGAATAATTTACAATAGATGTTATGTACATTTTACTTTATTTATTTTAAACGACTATAATGTAGATAGAACTATCGAGCCTGTCATAAAATTATACCTATCGATTAAGCTTATAGATGATATGTGTGCAACTGTAAGGTATTATCAATCATTTCAGGTCTTATTTACTAAACAGTCTTTTGTTTCTAATTAATTTTAAATGATTATTTAGCCGATTAGGTAACGCTGGTAATCTGAATCATTATATTGCACCCAGAAGGAATTTGAACCATCAGGTACTGCATATTTAATTGGCCTGCCATTGCCTACGAATCGTTTCTTCAGTATTTGTCCTGTTTTCGGATCCAGAACAAACAGCGCCGCGTGTCCTCGAAAGTGAAACAAAAGGGAACCAGAATCATCTCGTCCGCTTAATCGAATTTGGCTTTTCATTTCTGAGCACACGTATATCCGTAAAAGAGTTCCGTTTTTGGTGTATCGATGGATTTCGTTCTTTGCAAAGAAACCAACATAAATAAATGGCTGGATGACAACAACTGTATCGGAAACATGCATACTCCCCTGATCATCCTTTCCTAAAGAGATATCTGTCACTTTGGAAACCTTATCCATTCGTTCATTGAATGTAAATATCACAATTTTGGTTTGTTGTGTGTTCAATGCGTATAACACCGAATCAGTTTGACACATTGAATTGCAACACCAGTCACACAATTTTGCAAGTTTCACGCCCGGAAGTTGGATGATAAAAATCCCGTATTTTGCAGATAAGATGAACTTTTCCGATGTAATGGGAATAAGGACTCGGAGTGAGTGTAGGTCTGGTATCACAATATCACCCATATCCTGTCCTTTCTTGTCAAACCGTTTGATCTTTTTAGAAAATGCACTTGTGAGCCATAGACTGCCCTCTACTAGTGCAACGTTGTTAATGACATTTTTCGTGTCTAATCCTTCACATTGGGTGACACCTTGTTCATCTTGGCATACATCTACATCTTCAAGATCATTTAAGTTGAACTCAAACTTGTGTGAGTCACAGTTAGACCTCTTAGGCTCGTCTTGTTGATTGCTATCACCAATCCCACCTAATAAATTTGACGATGCTTCTTTCTTAAAAAAAGAAATATCAAGCGGTGGAATGACCGCAATCTGTGATTCGTCTCTAGCTGACAGCACCTCAGCCATTTTGACGTTGAGTGGACCCTGAATCGTCGATAAAAGACAAGCACCTGACATCGTATTGAGTGTTCCATCTACCCATGATAAAAGCTGGTTATGTTCTTTGACTGAATTTTCTAGATTGGCAATGTGATTTTCTGCCACAGATGTGAGTTCGTCCAGTTTTGCATCCAAAGAATCGTCTAACGCTTGCTTTTCCTTATCCAACTGCTCAAGTGTGGTCTCGTACGCACGGTCTACATTGTTCAATATTAGTTGAAGTTCCTTACAGTTGCTTTGTTGTTTTGCTTCCACATTTTCACGGCGTTTCTCTGCATCGACGACTCTTTTCTCAAGGCTTGCTCGATCCTGAACTACTTTCTGTTGCGTATGTGAAAGAGCATTTTCAAGGGTGTCACATGCATGTTTATTGTGCTCAGATATTTTGCACTCCATGCAAATTGGTAGTTGACATTTCCAGCAATATATTTCAAGCAACTTTCTGGCATGTTTCTTGCAGTTTATCAGTTTGTCGATCAGGAGATATCCTTGCGTATTTTGCAATGGGATCGATTCATGATATTTCATGATTTCGAATTTGATGTGAAAATTAAAGCACGTCGCACACATATCATCTTTGCACTCAAGACATCGTAGTGTTGTTTCATTGACATTACACACTCTGCATATACTCGATTTGTTTGAATCATTACCAGACGAACATCTTTTGTACAATTCAATCATTTCTGAATGAAGAAATAAATTGTTACCCAAGCTTTCAATCTCAGTAAATGAGTTACATTTCGGACACTGCTTTCCTTGCAGCACGTCACGAGTGATGGATTCGATTCCATTAAAACAATTCTCGCAAATTGAATGGAAGCAATTCAATGTATTTGCGGTCTCCAGGAGTCTTGAACATGACGAACATCTCACAATGTCTTCTAATGCTGATGTTAAACGTCTCGAAGTCCTATGTTCCGCCATATCAACCTATAAAAATTGAATTAATTACTCAATAAATGTATGACCTAAAAATGTTCAAGTTAGGTTTGTTTAGTAGATGATCGCTTAGAAATATCCTTGGTAAGTCCAAATTTAGCTTGTCCGTCCGTCTTCTTGTATGTTTATTTTTTTTAGAAATATTCTTAGTAGCTTAGTAGTTGCATAATTAGGTTCTAATTAAATCAAAACATCTTGCTGCATTTAGGTTTATGCTGTTTAGCAAACAATATGTAAGATAAATAACTATTTTCTAGGGTATAAGTTACAGATAATGCAGATATGCAACCTTAAAAAAACTGTTTTTTGCCAATTTTTTTTAGATATGTTCGGGATGCTTAGTTATGCTTTTAATGCAAAGCGAAGGATCAAATAAACGATATATTATCAAAACTTGAAAGACGTTTAATTAGATGATCATTTGTACAATATTTTAAAAGAACCAATGGCTGTCACAAATGCTTCTGTTGATGAGATCATTGATTTATAAATACAATAAAATACCATTTACAGAGAGGTCTTCATCCTAATGGGTATTCAATAATATGTTATGACGATCTACTTGAGAAGCGATCTTTTATATGATTCATCTTTTGACTGGTTTGAATTTGAAATGCATATAATAGAGCTACATACTCAGCTTAGCCTATTTTATACTTTATAAATGCTTTAGCGCAAGCGACATCATGCGAATCATGTACATAGTACTTGACATCTTCCGTGGAAAATCGGTTTAACTTTTTCAGGCGTTTTCTGTTAGGATCTAGTATGTATTGTGTTTTGGATACTAAAGCACAAATAAACAAGAGGCCATTCGCATCCACAGAACTTATTTTTATGGAGGCAAATAAACCGCTACCCGGTTTTATATCTTGCGAGGAAAATGAACGAATGAGTTTTCCTTCCGTGTCATATTGTTCGATAGTATTTCCATGAAATAGTGCAAGAAAAATTGAACCATCTGCTATGCCTATTGTATCCTTATTTGCACTATGTGCGCTTTTCCCGCCCGACAAAGCTATTTCATCGGTTTGGTTCCATTTGGAATTCTTTTTGTTGGCTTTGAAAATGACAATATCGCGAGTTTCGTGGTCGAGAGCATACAGTCGTTTGTTGTAGCCAAAAATCGAATTGCAAGACCACTCAGCTATCTTAACTGATGCTCTGTCTTCGATTCCGACTTGAAAAATTCCCGAATGGGCAGCTACCATTACATGTTGCGTCGACACTGCTTTAATATCCTTTGCCAATGATATACCAGTCAATGCCTGTGTGAAAAGAGGTTCCGCCTTCGCTGAAAATACTTTGATCTTGCCATCTTTCGAAATGAGCCAGAGTTCTCCTGCAGCAGTACAAAAGTTGTTGATGCAACTTGTTACATCGTCAATAGTAAGTGTTCGAGTCAATATGGTCGAAGGCGTGTTTAGGAGATTGAAATCAACCACAGGCTTTCGAGATTTCTTCATCACCGTTGCAATGGTTGACTCTGACTTCCATCCTGACATGGCATGCAATTGAGATGCCAATTAATCTGGTCTTTCTCGTTGCTTGCTTAAACGTAACTGTTGGAGTTGTGAGATCACTTTCGCTTGGCAGGGAGGTGTCTTTTAAGGATTGACTAATCTTTGGAACGAGGTCGCTTTCCAGTTTTTGTAATTGGCATATCCCAGCTGAGGATTCCATTGTTGCATCGATCCACGTGATTAACTGTTTCTTTTCTGATGCGAAGTTATTGATTTTAGAGCATATCTCTTCGGCTTCATCCGTTGTTTTCGCGATGTTGGTATCGATTTGTGCTCGCATGTCTTTTTGTTCAGTTTGTAGTTGCTTGACTCGCTGGTTATATGTCTTCCGAACCTCAGTTTTCAATTTGATGTTTTCAGACTCCCTCTGCGATTTTTGCTTCTTAATTGTTTCTGCTCTATGGGACAAGGAATGTATATTTGCTCTGATTTGTTCCTGCTGCATTTTAATCTGAGGAATAAGTCTTTCAATGGCGCTTTCTATTGTTTCGCAGGCATGGCCGTCGTGTGTTATCACTTTACACATAACGCATACGGGTTTATTGCACGGTTTACAGTGAAGTTCTATTGGTTTGTCCTTGTGCTCAGAACAAAATATTAGTTTGTCAATGGATAGGATATTTGAACCATGTTTTAATTTGATGGATGTATGGACTCTCATGAGTTCAAATCGATCATGGAATTCCTTACAGGATGCACACATATCATCTTTACAATTCAGACACCTATGCGTAGCAGTCTCAACCTTGCATTTGGAGCACAATTTTGTCCCAGAGTTACTCGTAGCAATTTCATACACTTCTAACATATCCTTTAAAAGAAACGCATTTACTTTGATATCGACCTTTTTGCAAAACGTGCGACAAACAGGACAATTATAGCCACTGGAATCTTCCTCAGATGGTTTCATTTGACCTAGACAGTCTGTGCAGAACGTATGAAGACATGTGAATGTGCCTGGCTGGTCTAGAAGACGGAAACAAACACAGCATGTGACGATATCTTTCAATTTCGACACGATGTCCGTTTGTGACGTCGAATTGGTGGCCATTCTGTGTCCTTTTAATACGATAAAGCGATGCAGTTCGATAAATCAAAGACAGAAAGGCATTCTTGATATTTTCTAAAATTGTATATTATTGGTTTATGGATAGGTAATTTTACACCCTGTTAGTTTTTCAAACTGGGATCGATACATCTATTAATACCTGCATTGATGATGGATCATAAAGACAACCATTTCAGTTTATTAATTTAGTGTTGTGAAAAATTCAACTATTTAAACCTTCTATTCTAAAATAATATAATATTTCAAATGTAGTTTGCTAGGTCAGTATCTGGAGCATACTTGTTAATATGACCGAAAATATTTAGTAAAACTATCGCATCTTATGTTTTACATTATTTTGATTTATGACAGTCACTTAATTTTTTTTCGTCAGTCACTGACTCAGTGTGGGTCCTAGAATTGTTATGAGTATTTGATATCTAAGGATGTCCAAATCGTTACGGATTATGTTTTTGTACTTTTTTTAATATGTTGTATTTAAATACACATTTACAGCCAAATATTAAAGCCATCAATATGACATTATAACACATTTTACTCATTCTTTGTAGCATACATTAATTCTTTAAAAGTGCATAAGTCGTTTGTGATAGCACCAGATTTTAACTGCAAAATTACTAAAGTTGAGTCGATTCCATTTTAAACATTAGATTATAGGTAACGAAAAGTTTGATCCTTTAGAGGTGCGACTGTCATAACATAAACAAAATAGATTCTACTTACTGTTATTAATATCTTGATATGTTGCTCAGGGTTCTTCAATTTATCATATTTCGTAGAAAATCCTACAATGTTCAATACATGAATATCTATCTAATTTACATTTACACTTTCAAATCTTTTTAGTTTGCAATCAGAAAAAAATAATTCTAAAGAGTTATAAGCCTTTTCTAAATGTGTAAATCGATAAAAATAAACTTAACGAATTTTATATTTGATTAATAAGTAAATAATGCAACATAATACAAAAACATTTGGCAATTAAATCTTGGCATATTTAAACTTACATGAACACATTGAAACACCTTATACGCCTTTTCGTCCCTTCATTCCGATTTTGTATTTATTAGAACAATCCGAAAATTGCATATTCTTCAATTACAGACTATTCCTTTATTTAAGAATTCGGTCCTTGAAAATGTTTCTAACCAATGCTTTGCTACTTATAACGATTTTCTATTATCCTTCGTGATACGTATTTGTGTATTAACGCAATAACAGTTTCAATGTTATTGCGAATAAGCATGAACTTAATAGGTTACCGGTGTGTTTACGACATTTTATAAAAAGAGTCGGAAATTATTTTTATAATGTCGCGACTCTTTTTAAAATGTCGAAAAGAAATGAAACATGGAAGTCGTGAAATGCGTATTTCAGCCGTAAAAAGCCGTATTTTGTGTGGAGCCATTTGACAAAGCCCCTTTGTCTTAACGACACATTGTAAACAAATGCAACGAAGGGTGGTAGGGCTTATCATTAATCCTTATCTCTTGTATATTTGACATATGTACTCCTTATTGTGTGGATGTATTTTGTGTTTTATGGTTGTATCAATTATATTTCTTACTTATTTACTGCCATTATTTGACGCATTTTATGTAAGAATTTATATGTTGCCCCATCCTTAAAATCCCATTCTAAAAATTCCATATAAAAAATCTTTCTGGACCTAAAATGGCTTTGGAAAGAAAACACATAAAAATGTTAGTTGGCCTTATATCATGGGCATAGTAATGTCGACTAACTAACGTCGACTGACGTCACAACAACGTTATTATACGACGTCAAATCTTTAACGTCTTTATGACGCCAATCATGCTTGTCATTTGTAAAATGTATCTATAAATCAAATTGAAACATTTAAAAAATTGAATTATATTTAAAAAAAAACTGAAAATCGTAAGGGGGGGATCGTTCATGGGGGGTAGTGTTCCTACCAAAAAGGGAGGACAGCGTTCAGGGGGGGGG
>LQRL01103545.1:1886-14066 GCA_001703475.1 Hydroides elegans
GAATCATGCTAGAAAGTCAAATAATCGATTGCCAATTCATAAACATGTACTTAGTAGGCTAACAAGGTCTGCTATGCATGTACTAGATACTTAAATTTAATGCAAAGTTAAGTGTTTATAGTCAATATAACATATTTGCATTATAATTTTGAATGAATATGTCGATGGTACTTGTTTTTTTATAGATATTTGCCAAAATCTTAGTTGAACAAACTAAGATTTTTATGAAATTAACAGAGAAGAGAATAAATGATAAATGATTAGGAAAATAGAAGATAGAGACGTGAAAGCAAAGGGCGGGATGCTGAAAAAGGAGGATATGGAAAAGAACGTTAGGGTTTAGAGAATAAGGGCTTGGCCATCTATGATGGCTCGTTTATCCAAAATAATATTTGAATTCTATGACCTTTTAAATATATTTTTATACCAAATATATGCATATGCAATAAACAAAGATAAAGTAAGTATATCTTAAAGGTAAAAAAGATTTAAACTGCTTCAGCTAGAAACATAAAAAACATATTTATGGTAGATATTTATTGTAAGCTAGATGTTATTATCAGAGCAGATTTTCGGATTTCACTGGCCGACTCTCCATGGTGAATAACAATTTTGTTTGACAAGATACTCGCAAAGGTTGCAAGTTTGAGATTTTAGTGGAAATATTTTGGTAGGTTGTAAGTAATTTACAATATTGTTCTTATAGTAATTTATGTAAGTCCCATTTATATGTATATATTAATGTATTTTAAAATCTACTTCGTAAAATAATATCAAATCATTTTCATAAGACAATTTCGTTCGCACTTGAGGCGGTTGCAATCTATGTGATAGAAATACTTACACCCTGAAGTCAGTATTTCACTTCTATACATATTGTCAAAATGGATCAAAATTGATTTAAAGCATAAAATAAAAGCAGGGCATCTTGTTGTTCAAGAATTGATTATATTGTTTATATTCGGATGTAGCGCCATCCATACTCATAAATTGACTTTCATCTGTAAATGAAGTGTGTCATATGTATATAAATTTGGTTTTCTTGTCAAAAGAAATATCTGATGCTTTCGAAAATCGATTACTCGCAAGCTTCACGAGGAGTACCGGGTGATAGAGTCTTTGAGATGAACATTCTGATGGACATTCATACTTTCTTTCTCACTGAACCAATGAGATATATTTTCTAAAGTGTATTTTATTTCAAGTTATTATGTTCATTATATGAAATAATAAACCCTGTTTTAATCGGATAAAGTTTAAAGCATATGAAATATTGATCATGTTGATCTTTCAGAAGCGATTGGTATATTGTAGAGCGTATATTCTTGCTGTCATTTTTTTCTTCGTAACGATTTTCGGGTTTTCTTGCTAGAAAGTAATATATGAAACTTATTTCTGTAAGGCATGATATTTCACCCATTTTGATTATATATGATATGATTATGCATCAAAATGAGTCATATTAAAACCATATTCAAAAGTTCGTTTTTCGGGTATTCCTGCTTCATACCAATTAAATGTTATCTCCTGCTGATACAAGAAATCCGCTGAAAAAAACGGCTAGAATGACGTAAATTTTATGTTAACAAACCACTAACAAGCAATGCAATTGGTTGTATTTGGGAAATCCAGGCTATTAGCACATTTTTTTTATATCATCCCAATCTTTCTAATATATTTCTGTGCGGTTGATTCGGAACTAGTAGGAAAATGTAATATACAATCTGCTGAAGCTTAGTGAATGGAGGAGGTGGGTATAAAAGTCACCAGAATGTGTCGACTGATGATGATCTTGGTCGAATAGGTTGCAATAATTAGATGATCGATCTATTGTAATTCGCATTTTAAGTAGAATTTTGATAGAAATTTATTTAGGATATTTTATTGCGAAGGCGTTAATGTTCTTATATTGCAGTAAAACTTTGTTTGAGTTGATAAGAAAATGATCTCGATCCAACTTGTTAGATGCTATGCAATGGTTTATTCAATTTTACTGGAGCTCTCGCACAGGATACAAAATAAACAAATAAAGATACTTTTTGTGTTTAATTAATTTTTAGTTTGGGTGGTAACATTAGGACACCCGAAAAATTTGTACAAAATTTATATGGAAAGTATAAAATTGATTGACTCGCTAAATTGTCAAGTATATATACATATATTAAAAAAAAAACGATCCCTCCATCAGTATTCTTGCCTAGTTTTGGTAATATATATATGTTTTAGAATATTTATTATTCGATCTATTCAATAGACATTAAAATTCGCTTCTTTGGATCATTTGGAAGGGCAATATATCAGTGAATATATGATACCCCTCCCCCGCCCTTCTGCCTTTTGGCAAGCATTATTTTAGTCTTGAACTTAAAATAATAATTTCGGGGTGTCACTTTCTTGTTAACCGGAACTAATGACGTAATAGGATATAAATAAACCTATATATAAAAAGGATAATAACCGTTTTAAGATTATTGACATCTAATTTAATCCATATATGTAATACAAATTTATTTTTGATATTATAACTAACTTATCGGATAACTACAACAATTGTTTCATCGCACACTTTAGACAAAATTTGGGCGATAAAAGATTTATTTTTATTTGGCAAATACTCGTATTTTTCACCACAGATTGCAACATAATTCACCCATCGTATCGTCGAAACCAGGTATTATTTCTAACCCAAATAAATAAACCCGTCATTTTAGAGTCTGTGACAAGTGTCTTGACACAAGTTGATGATGATACATTAAGCTATATTACTTGTTATTCATCCTGTCTCCAGTCCCCCTACGAGTAAACTCTCGTATAAGATAGCAATTAGCATACAAGTACACTTGTGGAACGTTGTCATTTTCACAAAAGAATATAACAGACTTGGACCTATTTAAAAGATCCCTAATCGGGATGATCCCAAGTCTTCCAACCTACTTTAGATTAATTACAAGCTTGATTATATTTTGCACTTGCATGTTTTTATCAGTCACTCGTACGCCGGGAATGTACGAGTAATAATCGAATTTGATGGAATTCCTGTACAATAAAGGAGAAAAGGTATATACATACTTCTGACAGTTGGAGGCGATGTGTAACCGTATGCTAGTAATCATTATTAACGTCGTTACTGGCTCGTAGTTTTTCTCTTGGAGACCCAGTTGTCAAACCACGATTATCTTATAATCGCTTTTTCTCTTAGACTTATCATTTTCATTTAAATTGGTTTTGTTGGTTACATCTGTCTACGAGTACCTGGATTATGTTAAACTTATGAATGAATGCTTTAATTTAAATGGGGTTTCATGGTTATATTTATCTACGAATACTTGCATTGAGATAAACTTATGAATGAATACTTTATTACGTTTTATAGCATGCATGTATTTGAACAAAAGATGACATAATTTAACCATTTTTTAATATAACGCAGTTTACCGATAATGCACGGACCAGAAGATAATACTTTTTCTTATTCTTCACATTTCAGAATAAAGGACACAATGACAGATCAAAAGGATATCTACGACAACTACCTGTCAGTAGGCCTAGCATATGAACAAACATTATTAAACTCAAATTGTGACTGTCCTCTGGGGGTAGTTACTGTTGAAAATACCAACATATCACTATCTAGCCTTAGAGACATTTTGAAGAGGGAACTTCCCGGGCTTCCAGCGAAATTCCAATTTATTACTGAAACAGGGTAAGAATTAATATATGTTTAAATGTAAGTTATTGTGCATTTGACACCCATTTAATTTCAACTGATCGAGCATTAGGCACACTGATTTATTTATTGATACATGTTTATTCATGGCATATTGCTAGCTTAGAATATTTGTTTCGCTATACTGTAATCTCTCGCTTCTCTAAAATATTACATAGTTTACGTTGATAGCTAATTAAGTATCATGCTTGTATGAGCTTTTAGGACGTTTTTAATTTGTTAATAGTTAGTCCATTTAGATTTTGTAAATAAAAAGTACTATGTGTGCGATTCAAAACATCAGAATAAACAATTTCATTGTAAATACAAAATAATCCCTTTTTCATATATTTAAGGCATCCTATACTTGAATCTCAAGAAGAAAATATGAAATCGGGATATTTGATAACTAAACAACACGGCATCAGAATACAAACCGTCTTTAGTAAGATTGAGATTTATTTTTTGATTAATTGAAATTTCTGATTAGTTTGGACTAGAGAAAGAATACAGTGATAAAGTAAATTCACAGTTCGGAAACGAAAAATAAGTCAATTGATATATTGGTTGAGAATTGACAATATAAATGCAACATAAAGTTTATCTGTATAATCTATATAATATTATGTGTGTGTCATAATTGTACAAAACTTGTGTACAATTAAGAAGTTCATGCTTTTCGGTAACATTATTCATTTAATACGATTTATCGAGAAAGTGCAAATGAAGAGAGATATTTGACCTATATTCAAGATTAATTTATATATATTAATATATATTTAAGATGATGTCGAAGTGTGAAGTTGTGTATACATGTGTATTTAAAAAAAAAACAAAACATGTTTTTATTTTAGACAAACCGAAAATCGGCGTAAAAATGGTTCGCGGACAAGCATTGGGGTTCATTTTTGTACAGTTGAGTGAATCACTCAATACTCTACGAAATGAAATCTCATCTCAGGTATGTTATTGAAAGGGAGATCTTATATCCAGTCAATTCAGGAGTGATCAAATAAAGGAAATAATCTTAAAATATGAATTTCAAAAAGAAAAATATATTTATTCTAGTACGATCCAGACAAGTTAAAACTTGAATTTTATATTGAAAATCCAGAATATTTATTGGACTCATATACACATTGTTAAAAAACTCATTTTTCAAATCTGTTTCAGCTTGGAGAGTTAAAATATTCGGACCAGTCACAAATACGATACCAATTTGTAGACAACAATACTTGGCCCGTGTCCCCTCAACAGGTATTTTTGTTTGGCCGTTAAATTCTTTTGTGTGAGAAATCATCAAGTCGTTGCTATTTGTGTTGTTACTTATGCAAGAGTTAATGTGAAACTCAAGAGTAAAATTAAAAGTCATATCATATATTATCAACTTCATGTGATTTAACGATACATAAATCCCGCATTTAGTTAATTATTGCTTCGGTTTAACTTTATATATATTTGTTGTCAAAGTGGTTACACGCTCAATGCACAGCTAAATATAATATGTGTTCCATGCAGCGATACATACATCTATAATGCCATACGACTGATTTACACATTATAAACGCTTTTCGAATAACAGGAAGGGTCGCTTAGGGTGCAAGACGTCGTTGCACAATCGTGTGTGCGCATCTTTCCGACCGGAAGTCATCGAGTTCATATCAATGATCAACTCGACTCGGCCTACTCGAGTCTGCAACGAGTGGATTCATCGTTAGAGCCAGTGTCACGTGCATCTTCTACAACGTGAGTGTGTTTCAATTCCATCATAAAATAGCTTGATGGTGTATAATCATTGATTTTTTTAAAAATCAAAATAAAGTCATTAAAACAATTATATATGTACAATTATATTCGCATTCATGATCCGGCCCTTTTTCTTCCTTTCAGGGCTCTTTTGTTAGTATTTAAGAATCCTTATATTTGGTTCCCGACATCGAGTTATATCTTGTTGTACAGGGGTATTAAGTAAGGAAAATCGATAGCCTCACGATCTTGACGTTTGTCAGAAAATAAGTGTTCAAAAATGTTTGATTTGATCTGTTAAAATTATCGATGTCAAAACGGATATTTTAAATCACCAATTTATTTTTCGTTTCTTTCGATACTCACAGGGGTTCCCTCGCCTTCTTTGCTTTCCACATGCCGCCGGCGCCCCTCTCACCCGCAGCTGACAACGACCGAAATTCCGACCAATCACACAACGGCACCTACCTGCAAAACAAACAGGTGCTCATCAGCTATGTGCGCAGCGAAGCGGCGAGTCATGCGCTTAAGCTGAAGGAACACCTCAACCGACATAACTATTCCGTTTACCTGGTGAGTCCCGATTTAATGATATTTTTAATCCTCTAAACACCATCCTTAAATCTTCATCCCACCACTTTCCTTGCCATAGTTGTATGGCAAGAAAATGGGAAACAAGGGGATGTTGATCGATTCAAGTAAAAACCTATTTATCAGGATTAATGAGGACATTCTATTTCAAAAATGTACTTAGTAAGGGGTAATGTTAAAATCGTGACGGTAGCACAAGGTGCATGACCTAGATTTGAAAACGAAACTAAAATAAATAATGAAAGTAAATGCGTAATAGACATAATGGGATTTCTTATATTATATATAAGGTGCACTTTTTCTTAAGCGACTAAGTGCCATGAATCGTCATTAATGGGGTCGATTATTTGTAAAAAAAAGATACCATGGTTATATTCGTGTTATATTGTCAGTACATGTGTTGCAAAATCAAAGCGCCGGTCTATGATTGCCTTTATAGTTTACCGTTTTGAAATCCCATTGTCATAAGATCTGTATTTTAGAAACAATTATTTTCAAAGATCATGATACAGGTTTTGAACTCAATACGAAACATGCATGCGGGATATATTTTTACTTTACAACTTTCAGCAATACCGAAAGGTTAGATTTTATCATCATCATGTAAAGCCTAGTGAAATTCATATGTCTTAGTCACCAAGACTCTCATTTACATGTACATGTACGTACTTTTTTGTCCACTTAGGACATTCTTTAAAACCACACGCTAAGGCTTTGGAATTCACGATTTGTTTTTTTCTTCCGGGTTCAAGCCCACAATCATGATAAGTATCCAGTAATTGATCTTACACCCGGTATCGTACACCTATATATGCATGAACCCCTCATTCTGTTTAAGCCCCTAGCCATCAAATTTGGTTACCTGTCGAAATTCGGGCGGTCTGAACACAGAACAAAACAAAAGCATATGCGTATAAAGTGACACTGTGAGGAAGAAAATGTTGCGGGGACGACTTTGTGTTGCCAACGATTTTAGGGCAACGTTGTGATGAATACGTATTGAGAATATCGTTGTGAGAAAGATGTCGGAATAAATGATAGAAAATCTATATGTTGCTCAGACTGGGGCTCTGCATTTCTGTTGCCAATGTTTATTCTTCCATTTTGTAAACCTTCCTTTTTATTGCCTGGACATGCAAAACAACGACACATTTTTAATACAAACACAAAGGGCGAGTTTCCCAGCCTAAGTCTAGACCTGGTTCCCTTTTCTATAACATTGAAACCTAATCTCGACTTAGACTGAAAAATAAGCACAATAAGTTTAAGACTTAATCTCCGTAACCCTCAATTGTTTAAATTCATTTCCCAACATTTTTTGCCAGGACGTGCACGAAATCGAGGCTGGTGAGGACTGGCAGGACAACCTCAACTTCGCCATCCGGTCATGTCGGGCCTTTGTCGCCCTGCTCACTCCCAAATATGGCAACACCAGGTGGACCAATCGGTTAGTGAGAAAAAAGATCAAAATAGGTTCAAATTATAGAACGTAATCAACAATGTCCGTATGATAATTCCTTATGTGAGGAAGGACAGCATTTGATACCTTTGGGGCTCCGACGAAAACACATCTGAAGGGAAGCCTGAGATACGGTATATTTTGCTCATTCCCGAATATAGCAACACAGGGTGGACCGATCGGTAAGTGAAAATGATATGAAACAGGCGAGGATTTAAATAAGGTCTAACGTGGCAGGCGTCACGACAGGCGACCACCTATCCCCCGTTCGGTTATTATATTCTCGCTTCAAAATGTTCTGTATCCACCCCTGTGAACTTGGTTTGGGTTTGAATTCATATACCAGATAGTGAGATACGTCTTTAAGATAAGACTATATGAATTTGTTTGGATTTTTGTTTGTTTCCGGAAAACAATTGATAAACGTTTTTATTGCAGAATGTTTGATGTTTTGTAGTGATATGTTTTAACACACGCACACCCATTTTTCAAACGTAAGAAAAATGGAACACATCATATTGTTTTATCTGGATGATCATGTTGCTGTCCCAAAATTGTTGTTCAGAAGGTGATGGTTAAAAGTGCCAGTAAACAGACTTTCAGCCTTGACCTGATATTGACTGTAAACTTCCATTTTAGTCAACAAAATTACATATGTGTTTGATGTGTCATGTTGACTG
Source organism: Hydroides elegans (assembly GCA_001703475.1). Taxonomy (NCBI): domain Eukaryota; kingdom Metazoa; phylum Annelida; class Polychaeta; order Sabellida; family Serpulidae; genus Hydroides; species Hydroides elegans. The sequence goes on from LQRL01103545.1 coordinate 10,069, forward strand.
GTTTTTCATAATGGCGGAAGTTATAATATCGCAATTACATGTACTTTTTAAGTGCAGTTGTTATTTTTACTATTTTGCATCTGTTCCCTTTAAATTTTCGGGAACATGTGATAGATATCCAAATTTATTGTGATCATATGGTTTATCATCTAAAAAGCATGTGATTGGTTTAATGATAGGCAACAAATAATTATCTCTTTTCACGGACCACGTTTTTGATACTTTGTTGGACCGGAATCAATTATAGATTTTGATAACATATAAATCCCATTCAAAGTTTGGAAACTTCCAATTTCATTTTATCTTTTAGATTTCAAAATATGTCTGTTAAAAACACTATTCAAACAAAAATAATGCCGGTAAAAAATGATAAATTAGTTTAATGCAGGAAGAATATAGATGTACCCAAATTAGGTTCAACTAACTTGGCTCAGCCCAAAATATAGATCAGGATATTAAGGATGGGAAAAGCAAATATACATAACACATTTATGGCGGTGACACTCTATACCATTTATCAATATCAACTTATTATTTCGTTTTCCTTATCAATTTAAATCCAACTACCAAATATAATTTCTACTCATCCGGAATTGGCCTCTCAATCGAGCCTTTGTCAAGTCAAGTCCTGTTCTCTGAAGTATATGTCGCAATGTGGTTAAAATAACATACATCATATTTTTCGAATGACCGATGACGTGTAATTGAGATTGTAATGGTGTCGAAATACATGTACGTCTACGTTTATTTCCTAGATCGTGTTGTTTATCCCACTTGCATTTTTTCATACATTTTTTTTCTATTTGACGAGTGTAGTTAAAAATTATCAAAGGCAGAAAGCATAAGTGTACTTGAAAACCTTTAAAATGACTAAGCATGACAACAACGGGTCCGAGCGGTTACATTAGGCATATACTGTAACTTTGAAAATTGTATGTAGAGTCTCACTGGAAAATGAATCACCGGTGTCTCAAAACGTTTGTCGAATATAACATAATTTATTTGTCGTATAGCCCTAAGAAAGTAATAAACCATATATGACATGCATTTAAAACTAACAAGTTCTAAATTCATTTTTTTTTCTCTTAAGGCCTTTATGTGATTTATTGAATCACATTAACCTTGTCTTTCCCGCGTTACCTTGTTCAAGAGACACCCTAACAAAGTCTGCAGACTGTTGTAACCCTAAATGCAAGCTTTGACACCTTTTAACAGATGCTTTAGTTGATAACTTTGATTCCGGTGCATCGTGACTTAATGTTTGGTAGCTATTTTTAACCTGAAATTATAAGGACATGTTGAAATTTATTGTATTAGGTATTGCGTAATATCTTTGAAATGCAAGCAAAACTTGAACTGTATTGTAAGTCCACGACTGAGGTATTTCTTAATTTACTCTCATGAGTTGCCAAAATGTTACAAGGGTACATTGATTCACTTTAATTGATGTCATATCTAATACAATTATTAGAAGTCTAGTTTTAAAAAGTTCGATTAATCATGGAAAACATTATTATAATTAACATTTCAAGTTTCATAAGTTATACGTTTCGTGAAATCTAGTACATCACTAGGATTTTATGTTCGCTGGTAAACGTGCAGTTTAAAAGCTTCTATTTGTAGTTATAAACAACTTATATAGCCCTCTGGCAATATGCAAGAAAACATAGAAATGAACTTAGATTTTTAGATTGAATATAAGATTTTCGTCCTTGTCCTTATTTCCTCACAGCCTGTAGCAAAACATGCACGCCTTGTCACTTTGTGTTTATGTCTGCCATTGATATGTTTGCTTTCTTCTTTTTTTTTTCAAAAAGAAAATTACCGGAACTGATTGTCTCGTGAATATTTCACCACATTCTTTTCCTTTATGAATATTGAAAACGAAAGTCCTTAACCGCAACAGGGACATAGTTTGTTTTGATTATGCTGACAAAAATGTCGACATTCATGTTCATGTAGAAATACCAGTGGTGTAATAGATTGCGGTTTTCCCTTCATATTCGATTCAATTATAATAGTTGGTACGAATGTTATGATGGTAATGTATTTATTTGCTATATGTCGATAATGAAAGGGAAAAGAAAGAAGGATGTTGCATTCCTTTACCCTACAGCTTTTAACTCTTGCAAGCCGAGTGAAATGGAGAAGATGTTGCAGTTATTTTAATTTCCTAGATAGATTAAATCGAAAAAAACTATACCCTTCCTTCCCTATCTTCCTTATTTATTGCCTCCTCGTTTTACTCTCTCCATCTCTCTTTCTAACTCTTTTGTTTTTGCGCTCATACAATTCTGGTGTCCAATGGAAAAAGGTCGTAACTAACATTTTGATAAATTGAGTAAAATGGATTTTTCTAAATCATTCTAGAATTAAGGCTTCAATCGGCATTCCATTTCTATAGATTTATGATAGTGTTTAAGTCAATAAAATACATTTTATACTTAATCTTAAATTGTTTTTAAGTATATCATAGTAAAATAAACGCGAAAAATGTAATATTTGTATGTGAATCAGACTGTGATTTTTTCCCTTTTTCACTTTTTTAAGTGTTTTACAATAGAAATATACATTTATACAGGCACAAGTGAATAAAAGAATAAAAACTGTTTTGAATATATAACTCTAAAGCTTAATACAAACCAATTAGTTTTTATTAGTTAAATGTGTGACTTTATTTTTATGGCTGATTTGAAGCAGATTATTAGTCACATGATTGGTAACGTGACCTATATCCGCGTCTGGGATTGGCTTAAAACAGTTACGACCTTTTTCCATTGTAAAAAAGTGGGCGGTAAAATAATTCGTGTAGTTGCGACCTTTTGCCTATGTATAAATAGGCTTATACGGGCATATACGAAAACGCTGGTAGGCTTAATACACGCGGAATAATATCCTGATTGCAGAACTGCCCTTATCTCAATTTTGACAAAAATGTAGTTACGACCTTTTTCCATTGGACACCAGAATTGTTCACCAACCATAACACCTCTATCATTTTAACAGGGAAGTGAAATACGCCGACAAGCTCGAGAAGCTCATCATCCCAGTGTCCTTCCTGCCCACGTGGCCGCCTGAGAATCTCGGCATACAGTTCGCTACGACGCAATATGTTCCCGCGCATGCGCAAGGAGCGGAGTTACCGGAAGTTGGCGATAATACGGCAGTCAACGAATGGGATGACGATGAGGCGGAACACGTGACGAAAGAAATCATGAAAAAGTGAGGAATTATGTTCTTGATTTTTTTTATCCAAATGACTTACCAAAGGAGCATATATTTGATAGAAATTAAATCTTAGGGAAAAGTTGGGTATCAGTTCGGGGATTTATTTATGGTGTTCGGGTACCCAAAATACCCGACCAAATAAAATAAATGTTCTAAGCGGTCTCATCTGGGCTCATTGACGAAAAACTAGTCATTAAGACCAAACTATTCAATCATATTCTCTCACAAGAGTCTAAATATCCTAGCTAACGTGAAGCAGTGAACTATAATATAATGTCTTATTCAGCTTCATTAAAAATTCCTCGACGCTTGCGTTGAAATGTCTTTATCGGTTTTCCCATCTATTCACGATATCTAGATATAATTTCTAATTTTAATTCTTTATTACATTTTGTGTACCCTATAGACTCGATGCCCTTGGCGATGCTGTGACCGACTCACCAAGTGGACAAGACGCCTCATCGCCCCAGTCCCAACATTTTACAAACATAATTCCTTCCTTACGTTCTTATATAACTATGTTTTTTATCTTTTAGGCTTGATGCCCTTGGCGATGATGTCACCGACTCACCAAGGGGACAGGGTGGCGCCTCGACGCCTCAGTCCAACAGTGGCCAATCGCGAATCTCGGAGGGCTTCGAAGTGGCGCCACGCAGCGGATTGAACAAGGAGGGAAAATTGCTCATTGTGATCAGTGTGCATCCGGAGCAGTTGGAGTGTGTAAGTAAAATGTTGTCGGTGTCGGGAAGCTTCTTGGTTTAGGTAGGAGA
>LQRL01103566.1:7145-23566 GCA_001703475.1 Hydroides elegans
AGAGTCACTTTTTGACATTTCAAACTCATTAATATATTGCTTTAAATATCATAAGGTGACACTGTTGCAGCACACTTCGGGAAAAAATATCACTCCCGAATGCCCTCTAGTGAATGAATTAATCAAAGTGCAATATATATATGTTTTGATAGCAGTTACTCGATAATATTTTTTACAACTGTGTTATTTGCTTCATCATTCAATTTGAACTTTTCAATTAAACATTACATTTTCATTTAGTTAATTTATTCTTTTTCACAAAGGGGTTAACTCAATAAAGACAATTTACATTCATATTCGCTATGTATACAATTATTTTTCATTCGGAGAAAAACAAGTTATATGATAAATATTTTGCAAACATTTGACGAGTTTCTGAAATAGCCAACATTAAGTTTACCCGTTTAGGAGCATTATCAAATGTCTCGAGTGAGACTTACGTTCGAAAAGTGACAGTACGCATCCCGACGATTTAGAATTTATATTGCACATAGATTTTGATAAAGCTGTTTTATTATGTCATCTCGAAAGACTTATTTTTACTTAATAGAAAGGGTGTTAATGTGTCACTAAACAACAAAGCGATAAACATCAACAAATTTATTTGCTTGTAACATTAGAATTATATAAATAATAAAAACTGCAACCGAAATGTTATTAATCGTGTGAATTTATTGCCCATATCATTCAATTAAGAGACCTACCAGACGGTTAATGAGTACAGACTGTTACGAATTGACGGATGGGCTTCACCCATGCTAATATTTTTGAACACATTCAAAAGGAATATGCTAACGAAAAAGTAAGAAAAAAGTAAAAATAAGAACATGCGCTTATCTTAACGGTATGGAAAACAGTTTTCATCTCTGGATGCTCACATCTTAATATCTTCTATTTGGCTAAATTAATTTGAAACGTACAAACCTATAAGAGCATATGACTTTTAATTGATATACACAGCATATCCTTTTTTTAAACCTTTAAAAGAATCATGTACATGTAATGACCATGTGAGCGACCAGGCTCACTCGATCGCTACTATTTTTGAAATAAATATACAAGAGGAAGTGCTCAATTACTCATGTAACATATCGATAAAATGTTCTATATACGGTTTGTGTTTTACAGGCGGGGCTTCCAGACGGCGCTCCCTCACGAACTACGCAACCGAAGTATTCGAGACTCACCAGGGTACCCATATATTACAGGTACGATAATCTACTTATTCCATAACATATTAGTAAAACCAACTACATGTATATTTCTCAATATTATTATAAGAAACGGATAGAGAAAAATGATAACTTGAGCTTACAGTTTAACTTAGTGGTAATAACTCAGGTTTCGCTATTGAGACCGAGACTTTGAATCGTGCAAACTGATGGTCAACTTGTGCAGATTATTTGGGTTATTTTTTGTAAAAGAATTTATAGACAGCATGCTGAAAAATATGTTTAAACCCAAACCAAAACTTATCTGGCAACCCTTAGCAGAAATCTGTTTGAGTCGAGCAAAAATGGCTATGCCGATAAATGTATGGCTCCTCTGTGGCTTATTCACACAATTACCCGCTTATCCATAAATCTCTAGCTCGCTACCACCAAGGAACGCATCAGAAGCCAAGGGCTCAGTGATATGATACCCATTGCATCCTCCTCGCCATCCAAGCAAAAAATGAATCGAAAATCATGCAGACATTTTAGCATCTTTGATACGATCAGTGCAGTATGGATTTTCGGTTGTCGAAAGGGATGGAAAAGTGGAAAGATTAAGAGGAGGGGTCAAGAGGAAAAAGGGGGTAATATGTAATGAACGCGGTTACCGTCTGTTAGGGGTCTTTTGGGGGGAAACGAGGGCTGGGCAAGGTCGGGTCTCGTATGGCTCTATGGGTCAGTTGGTAAGGGTGGGTTTGGGGGATAAGCGATATTTAACACTAGCTTATGGAAATCATCAAAGGAAGGTGTGAAAACGCGGAGTTGGTTGGTGTAGAAAAGAAACGCCAGAATAACTGCATGAAATATGTCTTTGAGGATATTTTGGAATTAGATTAAGAGTAAAGCCTTCTTAATTTATTAGTAAAAATACACAAATAAAAAGCTAGCGAATCGTCAGTTATTCCTACTTTTCTACTGCGCCGTCATTTTCTAGTTATCCTATTTATCCTGTCAGTCTTAATTCTGCCAATGCAGTTCCATTCTGCTAAATATATGCAACAAGACACACAAAGAACGACATTGCTGAAGAAAAGCAATAAAACAATTAGGACACAAATTGTTCTCGTGTTACTCTCGCCCCGTCCTTCGAGGTTCCCCCGACAGACACCTCGGTGGCCCCGCGTCCGACGCCACCAAATTGGAAAATTGGCCTCCGTGTCCGTACGTGGAACCGTTATTGCAATAGGGAGTGGAGTGATACCTCAATGTCGGAGCAAAACCACCCTTTAAAGCTGTACACAATGATGAAATTTTGACTTTATTAAGGAAAGGTTGTTTTATCTAGGTTCTAGTTGGCAAACAACAATTTTCATTACATATTTTAATCGTATTTTTTTATTTGCGTGTTCAGTTTATGAATATATTAGATTGAATTCCAAACCAAACCCGTTCTTAGTCATGTTCCTACAAAATGTAGTTGTATCCACTCATTTCGCTGACTGTATCTTGATGCAATTTACCGCGATTTAGGAATTATATATAAATTACTCGAACCCATATCCTTATATCCTCTGGCTGACTCCCTCTAAGCATTATGGTATAAAGTCATGTTTTATCTCGATCCCTTGACTTACCGTAGAAACAGCCTAATTAAATAACCCTTTGTCTTCTTATGACGTTGAAGTGCTTGAAAACTATCCACAAAACCGTAATGAATAATTAAATCATTTGCGATTTTCGGGAGTTTCAAAGACGAAGCCATGGCTAACCCTTTGCTAATGCCGACAATGCATTTCTTGTCCCCAAACCAATCCCTCTTCCTTATTGCTTTTGCCAAGAAATGAACTCGCTTCAATGAATCATTTTGTCAAGAAAATACGCATTGCCCACGGTGATTTATTTCACTTTCACTGCTGTTTATGACTGGAATTATGGGGACATAAGACCAAAGGATCCATTTTGCTAACATGGACGAAATTATGGTTTCGCTAACTTGAAGAATTAATGCAGCCTCATGTTTTCGAGAAATAATTCAATGTTATTGTCATTACTATTGATTGATAGTATTTTAGGTTAAATTATATTATCCATATGCAATAAAATAAACATATAAGTATTTGATTTCAAAACACGACAATAACAATGTTATGCAAAAGAACAAAGCATATTGTAATTGAGTGACCCGAAAATTCACATTATCGGACTTTTTTATACGTTTTGTTAAATCAAGGATAAGTACCAAACATATTGTTATATGTGAACCGTTAAATCTTAGGAAAAGCTATTTAATTTAAGCAAATCGATAAAAAAAATCCCCACAAAAAATCAGATATATCCACAAACAATATTACCCAGTGCCAAACTTTTCCAGCCGAAATTGGCTCCACAATTTATTGAAGAATATCAAAAACTATGAGAACCAGGCGTCGAACCGGAAGAAATCTGGTGCACTCAGGCGGAAGGGGGTCGGCGCTTGCATAGCGATGAACAAGCCATAAATCACCACCCCTGACCGCTATCTTGTTACATGTCAGAATTTTGATAGTCCGGGTATGAACCATCACGTTATTAACTGGATTTTGATATGCGCTGAATTTTGATAGTTTGTGAAAGGGTACTGTTTTTGGCTGAGAAATAGTCTGGTGGTGGAGAAAATCTAACTCCAAAGAAGTAAATCGGAAGTTGTCAATCACTTATTTACAATATTCGAATCAATTATATCTAATTGCTATTTATGCAGTATGTGGATATTTTCTATTTTTTATATAGATATATAGCGATAGATATAGATATATAGCGATAAACATGTTGACTATAAATCTTAGCAGATTCATTGAAAATCAGGCGTCAAAATGTATGCATTTGAAAGTATGAGCATCTGCAATATACGTTAAAAACCTGTCATTTAACTAGTTAAGATATCATTACCATATATCAACTGAAAGATCAAATATCAATAATGGTATGATTAAAAAGGCAACTATTATTGTCAAATTAGTTGAACCTTTAATTACATTACAATCGATTGGCATTAAAAGCATTTAACGCAGCGAGCTAACAACTTCCTATGACCAAAGGCGTTGACATTCTACGATACTTTACCCTTTGACGTCTCAGGTTCATTAATAGTTTCTTATATCGAATTTCGAAATTTGATTTGAAATGTTAACACTGTTATTAACTTTCACAGTTAGACAGTTTATGTCGAGACTGTTTTTTCGTCGTGATAGTATAATAATGATATAGAAGTAAATTTGAAAATGTGTATTGAATGCCGTTTTCATAGAGACAACATTCGTAATAATGACAGCATAAGAAATTTAATTTACAACCATGCCAATTCTATTTAAATGATTCCATTAACATTAAAGGGCAACAACAACTTAAATAGCACTGTGTAGTTTTTCAATTTCTTGTTCATTGTTTTTGCATTATGTCAAATGATTCCTTTTATTTGGGTTTTAAACGGCTATTGTAAAAGGTCTGCGCGGAAGTTCAGAGGCGACATATTTGCTTCTAATGATGGCTAAGCATAATTTCACACGCTTTTAAAATCATTTGAATTGTTAAACTATTCTATGACTGTCTATTCAAACAGTCAATTCAAGGACAAAAATAGTTGTGATCACACGGTATTTATAAGATCATATCAAAACAAAATCATGCAATGATATTTTTGGCACAACAACCAACAACACGAGGCTGTCATGGTTCTTCTTCGCACCCCAAAATAACCTTTCTTAGCGTTCTTAGCTTTTCTTAAATTAATTCATAATTTATTATATTTCAAAAAGTTTTTTTCAAATTGTTTTAAAAGAATATTGCTGAACTCTCTTACAGAATAAATCCAGATACAAAGAAATATTCGAAGCCTATTTTGTCAAGCAAATCTTATGATATTCCGTCAATTTCCTTTTAAGTAAGGTTGAAAATTTCATTAGTCAAAACAATTTTCCAGTTGTCAACCGGGATAATTACCCCCTCCCATCCACGACGTTATTTCTCCCCTAAACTTTGTTGCTAAACTTGTTGTGGGCCAACTGAGGCAATTGAAGGGTTCCATGCATCACAGCATTAATCGGATTTTTACGCTTACGAGAAAATTGGCTACAACTTAAAAACGGTCAAAATATATAGCAAATTCGTTTGACATTTCCTTGCAGTTATATTGTTTATCATTGACATAAATTGCGATTTTGTCATATACCATTGCATGTGAGTCATATGTTACCGAAAGCGAATCCCTATGCACTACGGTACTATATCGAGTTAGTACCATATAATACACGGAGCCCATCAATTCGTAGACGACACATATGGCGAGGTGTCGTTACCGAATAGAAGCGGGTGCCTCCATTTGAGCCCGTAGATTTCCCAGTGGGCCTCGGTCGGACTCGGAATCAATCGGGACTCATCGGGTGAGTCCTAATGATCATTATTTACCCCCACTTAGCCGCGTTACTCGACTCATAATACATTTCGTCAACTGCTTCTCAAATGCTTGATTTGCCTTGTGATGAATATAATTTCGGGAACCGATTACGGATTCTGGAGAGGGGAATCCCATATCTTTTGTGGGGTTTGTTACACAAAATAGGAATAGTACAGCTCGTGTGAATCTTTTATGAATACTGAGTACACTCGCAACCCGTTGTCTCGTTCTAAACGTGTTTTTTCATTTTCCAAAAAGACGGCACGTAGCGCAAGCATCTGCAAGGAATTCCGGTCACAATTAGTCGGATATTTCCCGATCCTTTCACTTGTTTCCCAAGCGTCACGTGTTGCATTGAAAGAAACAAAATGACGTTTCAAAGGAACGATTTTCGTAATGTAAAGACTCACTCAAGACGTCCCGTCAGTAGCCCATGGGTTCATTGTTGTGGAACCTGACAGTGGGACAATGCCCGAATTACACTTGATTCACACTTGTTGGCATTGCTAATTGTCACCGGTTGGTCAGTTTCATGTCATCACACTTCATGACCAAGTGTCTGTTGATTAAATTAGGATTTTTCTTGTATTGAAACCAACAAATTAGACATTGAGTCTTATCCTTTCTGACATCTCAAAGGAGAAATAAGAAAGCGGGATATACAATTAAAATTTACGATATATTATATATTTACAATTAAAGTTTACCCTATTTCATTTATATTTACAATTAAATTTTACGACGTTCTGTTTTTTATTCTAAATATCATGTTTCAATCTGCAAAACCATGTACATAAAGAATATGAAAAAGCATATGTGTTTCTTATAAAATAAAGAAATTCGAAAAAAACGATTCTGACGACATAATGTGGTAAGGAGCGGCCTATTTAGTGTCACGGGCTACAGGAAGTTGTTATATTAATAGTCTCGGTAATATTACGAACATGTCACTCACATTCTGTTTTATTACCGTTGTTCGGAAGTCTGCTTAGCATTTTCCCTCTAATAATCCTGAACCCAGTCCGGCTAAGCTCTGAATGACATCAGGAGAAGCAAAATGAGAGCCAAAGCAATTGTTCCGAAACGCTATCATATTGGACCAAGCAATATAGGCAGCTGAAAGTATACGACAGTTTCTACAACATAGGACCGTGATTAAATTAACATTCTAAAACTATTTGTGCAATAACAAGGTATTTTTGAACTTATTTCAATAAACTGCCGACTGTATCATCTATACATATCTCATTGATTAAGTCTGCCATTGATATCCTAATATTAAAGATGTTTCTTTTCAAAATGTTATTTCACAATATCATTTCTTATTTCAGTCTCTGGATGGGTTCGGCTTCACGCTGTCCAACGACGGGAGGTTCTTGTACATATCAGAAACAGTCTCAATCTATCTCGGTCTCTCACAGGTAAGTTATTATAACTTCAAAACAGTATTATATGTAAATGAAAAGGGATAAGAACAAAAAAAAACATAATTATCGTTTGTTATATCGAAAGCTAATGAGAACGTTACTCATAGTCAGCAATAGTGTTCAGAAATTAATATATAGGTTCTGTGTTATTACAAGTTATAAAAATTGCACTTAAATGAAAATATTTGTTTGTTTTAATACTTTATTTAAATCCAACCTTGAGAAAATGTACAAACCATCTAAATGATATGCATGTGATTTTCCGTATAGGAAATTGATAAGAATATATATATAAAAAAAGTGAGCAATAGCACATGTCTCATATTATTCCAAGATATTCCTGGTTTTCATGCATTTTCCTTAACATTAACCAAAACTGAGTATCTCAGCAACTTAGGGATTATCAGATTGCATTGCGGGCAACCAAGCGCCATTAGTGGGAGCCAGGCCCATATGCACGAAAATCTGAGATTGCTTACAAGCGAAGTCTGAGCAAGGAACCCACGTTTTTTCTAAGATAGTTTTACTCGGTATTCAGGAAAAAGTAGGCCTGCCTACATGTGAAGTCTAAGCACTCAAATCTAGGACTGGTCGATGGCAGTCTCACACTGATCTTGAGATCTTAAAAACAGAAACCTCATTTGAATTTTCATTTTAAAGATATAATTCATATATTGAATAGGTTTATATATTTATTATATCAACATATGACTTTGCTAAAATTATTCCCTCTTTCGAATATGGTTCGAATTCGTTGTTAAATAAACTTTTTTATTTTTAATCTTTACATGTATATACATGTATATTCTAACCATTTTTTGCTGAAACCTAATAAAGTATTTTAGCATTATCAAAAATAAATAAAATAATGAGATTAAATATGTCATTATGAATGGAATATATAAATACTATGATATAAAGCATTACTATCGAATTTATATATTTGCAGTTATTTACCTCGATAAAGAATATTGCAGCATTGCAACGTGTAGATCTATAATGATCTAATTATAGACTATCGCATTAATGAGAGGGAGTTCTATATTCTATGTGGTAGAATCCAAATATGGCAATGCTAAACAAATACTGAAAATGTCAAAAATCAATGAGGGAGTGTGCAAGAAAATTAACATGCGCTTGATACACAAATATACATACGCAAACTCATATATAAATTGTAGATATCAAATTTTCTGTGACTTTTTTTACAACAAATAATTTATTTGCCAAATGTATTGGATAAAAAAAGTTATATAGACATACAAAATACTATTAAAACTGAGTTCTCTTCTGCAATACATGTGCCCGTCAACGTTTTTGCATGAAATCCCTAATTTATTTCCACGACTTCCAAAATATGCATACACATTTCTAGGAAGAAATGAACGACCAATCAGATGGGGACTTGGGTAGGATATTCTTTCGGAATAAAGTTGAGTCTTCAAACTTTGCCAAGATCACTGCTTCAAGCTTTCTTCAAGATTCTGAGTACTATTCCTTGCTCCAAATGTAAGATTTTTCGTGCATATGGGCCCAGATAAGTCAATCGCCAGAGCGGGGTGTGGCTCAGGGGGCGGGTCCGTTTTTGACAGCAGCAATAGCAAAGTTTCACGGCATTATGTATCGCAGGACATTATTTCCGCCATTATGCAGAAATTCAAAGCTGATTAGTATCTAATTGCGGCTACGGCATATCTAACAGTTGACGTTCACTACATAATGTCTGGAACCCATTACGTGTCTTGTTAATGGTGACCGTCACCCTTCTATATCCTGAACGCTGGAAATTACATGTAAAAAACGCCACTTTCGCCCCTCTTTGATTCCATTACGCTGTAATTTTAATGTACAATCGAACCATTGGGTTTTGCATCCATTGGGACGGTTGCGCGCAGTAATCTAGACCAGATGAAAGTGACTGTTTACCCTCTCAAGTAGTGCGGGCCTGGGAATAGTCCCGTCGCGTGCTGTCAGCGCGAACGATCGTCACTTCTCCTTGAACGGTTGCGAAGAATATGTTCGCTGTTTGCGATGATGGGCCTGTTCGAGTTTGAGGAATATCGCCGCCCAGAAATCTCACAGCTTATCGTGAAATGTGGTGTTTTGCAATCGAATATGACAGTTATTAAAGAGTTGATATGTAAATTTTAAGATACCACCGTCGCACGTGTTATACATGCGCTAAACGGGCGGCTGAATTTCAACATTCCGAAATAAAATCGTCAACATTCTGAGTGCAAGGTCTTAAAAATGTTAGGTAACCCTAGAGTAATTTTGATCTAGTCATTGTGCTTAAAATAAGATAGATATAAGGCATAGTTATTTATGGTAACCTAATCTATTTCACTCAAAATAAAAATACGAAATTGACATATGCGGTGAATTAAAAGTCGATTACAGAGAAATGGATCACAATCAAACGCGGTAAACTCAACACATTTAGTCCCTAAGAAGCTATCTCATCCTAGAAAAAAATCTTCCCTCCATGAAAGGAAAGATACATCTTAATGTATTTGGCCGGATGAAGATTGAATTTGGATGCATTTGATAAGGACATTTAAGGCTTCTTGTGCTCTCACAACCCAGAAGCATCTTCGTTTCTCGATCACTCACATGATTCTCTCGAAGCCATCCATCTTATGGCCAACGTGGCATGGACGCACTGTCTTCCTCTTATCTCGCGCGATTTGACGGCGGAGAAAACTTCCATAAATTATTTTCTCCTTCTGATTTGTTCTTGATTTCATCTATGGATTGCTGGAAGAGGAGATCGAGTTACTGGTGTTAAGTTATATATACGGGAAATGGGATCGATTAAAGAAGTTAAGATACGTTTCATTTTCATTTAATATTTGTGTAGATCCGGTCCGGGTACTATCTGATCTCGGTAAAACACGTGTGCATGAACGTACAAATCAAACCTCTTGCTTAAACCTTCGATTCACCCAAAGAAATAGAATAAATATATGTTAAGAAAAAATCGTTTCCAAGAGGTCCCTAGATAAAACTATATATTAAGATATCATTGAATCGAAAGACCATACATATCATTATAATATCAATTTCCAAATTTAAGAACGAAATAAATTATTGGCTTCCTGCTGATTGAAATTTATCGCATTGTTTTTTTAAGCAAACTTATTTTTTTATTAATCTCTACCTCAACTTTCGTAGTTTGTCTTATTAAGATGTTAATAATCTTTAGAACCAAGTAAAATTTATTCTGAAATAACTGTATGCATTGCAATAAAGTTTCTTCAGCCTTATAGTATAACCTCATTTTTGACTCAATAAATTAGATAACTTTTAGAATTATTAGTATTTTTTTGTAACTTATACTTTCCCATATACGAGAAAATTACGATATTAACTGGACTCCCCGCTGCTAGGCTATAATCCTTACATGATACGCCAATTTTACGGTTCCATCTTAAAACACCCGCGCACCATCAAATAAGGATGAAAAATGCGTCTAATACAATTAATTAAAACAAATAAACAGACAACAAGATGAATTTCTTTTTATTGTCGTGGCGGTATAAAAAGGAGGAGATATTTTATAGAAGTAAATCACGTCAACCGTATGTCTTCTCTGCATTGAAGGAAACAAATGAAATTGCACTAGAGGATGGGTGGCAATCTCACAAGGCGACGCTGGAGATTTATGCAAGACGATATATTTTGTTATCTGTCGTACAGGGGTTGTGAAATCGAGAAACTTCTAATGATTTATGGTGGTTTCTTCGCAATTAATTATTGCTAAGGCTGTACCTTTTTGGATGAGTGTAAGATATACAGGTTTTAAGCTGATAAGGGGATATATATTTTCATATCGTTCTGTCCGAAATCTTGTAAATGATTTTGAGGATAATGACTCTATTTCCAAATGTCGATATTATCAGGACACTTTATTGATATATCTCTATTTCTTAAAACGTTATGTGATTAATTGTGCATAAAATAAGGAGATATATGATAAAAAGCTATATTTTCTTACACATAACCATACAATTAGTAATATTTATTACCTGTGGCTATCTAAGACAATCTTACTGAAATCTCGCATCTTAATTTCAGCTAGTGTTTTTGTCAATTTCTTATTTTTGTCAATTTTTATTTTATCTCATGTATCTATTTACCAGACTCATTTACCGAGAGATCTCGTCCATGCACAAGATAAAAATCGACTTCATTTTTTAGCGAAAAAAATCGCACCCCTGCGCAGCGCGTATGAAAAAAAAAACGGCAACGAGAAGGCAAACAAAGGGGGAATATAATAATTAGTTATGATGAGAGGGGTAAATTACAAGGGGCCCTGTCAAAATCTCGTTCGTCATTATTACCCCCAAGAGGAGTCGGGGACAGAAGACGCTAAGACGGAGTGAAGGGTAATGGGAAGAGTTCAGCATGTTAATTCAATTATTCGAGTGGATTAGGTGGGGCTCCTTTCAAGACGCCGATCATGTCTTCAACACTACCTCGGGCTGCTACTTCAATGCAATTTATCAAATCACATTTCTATAAAGTGTTATCCTTTGCTTTTCATCTGACCGCTACGGTGAATAAAGAGATTTGTGAGAGTAATCTGGTGATTGGTGAAACGCATCCAACAACACGTATATGAGAAATTCATCATCGTTCTATGAGGCATCGTTATGAATATTTGCCTGATTATGATGACCACTCTTGAGCTGCTTTGTGGAAAGATTAATAGAGAAGTTATTATTCATTTACCAATTATCATCAGGATAAACCATTTTTCATTTTTCATTCCTTTTTAATAACTTAGATATAAGCGTTTTCGGCGGTCAGCCCTTTGTGTTAGCAAGCTAATATTTCAATCGAATCATATTTTTGTTAATTAAAAAAAAAACTTTTTCACATATATATAAGCAGATTTTTCGATTTTCTACACATTTAAAAAAGCAAACTAATTTTGAAAATAGTATTACTAGTGCGCGCGGTTCGAAATTCAAAGAGCGTATTACAGTTATGTTATGAGGCAAGCGAAATTGATGTGCAACAGTCGGTCTTTTGACCGATTTTTAATTGCATACATAAAAAGTAATTTTATTTCCGTTTCTTATATTAAATGGTTCCTTACACTTTTAAAATAGATTTCCCTTTTATTCACTTGTGTCATGTGACCATAATAATTATATGTTATCAATTGTCCCATCATACCGTGCCTATCGCATTACACCAAATTTAATATCGATATCATATTTCCTACAATTTTGATATGAATAAAATACAACCAAAAACTGCGCAAATTCCACCACCAGGTTGCAAATCAAACCATGTATATCACATTACACCTTTATTTAATAGAACCCAAAAACATACCGTTTTCCCACTACCATAAACACAGCTTCTCGATTTTGCTGCCAACAGGTTGAAATGACGGGCAGCACGATCTTCGACTACGTGCACCCGGCCGACCAACAAGAGTTAGCCGAGCAGCTAGGACTCTCAACGTCTCACCACCATCCTACGACAAGGGCGCCGTCACCCGCGACTTCGACGAGTGGGGCGACTGGAGGGGGAGCGGATGAAGATGCGGGCAGCACGTCGGGCAGTACGAGGGCTGCGTCGCCCCCGGTGATGTCAGCTGAGAGGGGTGAGTGGGTATATGTTTGCGAATCAAGACGATTTTCGCGGTACCCTGATCCTTAACTTTAAATGCACTGTGAACTGGAAATAATGCAAGGCTATGATTGGGGAAAGCAGCGTCAATGGCTCAAGGTTATTGACAAACTCATTTTTCAGTTTTATTTTTGAATTTTTGACGACATTATAATGGAATGTTTATCGTCAAAGCAAAAAAAAACAACGATGCTTACGATAAGAAACATTGAACTATATAAAATCATAAAAATAAGCTTAATTTACTACATTTTTGGAAGAATCATAGTTTTGGTGTCAACGATATAGAATTCATCGTGACTATTAGCATCATCTGAGCTTGAGCAAATTGTAACATTAAGACACGATTCCAAATTACCATCATATGATCCGCGGATATGCCTATGAAACCTACACTGTAGTCGATATAACGTTCCTGAACTCCAAATAGCCCATCGCATTTAACTTCTTTTTGACATTTTTCTTTAAAAGAATATCAATGGGGAAGTATCATTCATCCACTAAAGTTAAATAGTTTCTTTCAGTCTAATTTATTGAATCATTTAATAAACATAAATCGAGAAACTTTGGTACTTAGGGGTTTAAATATTGCAGCTTAGCTGCATTAATTACGCAAAAATAAGCCTTCTGTTTTATTGCACAATATACCAAACAACCTTCAGAATTTCATACAAAAGTAACATTTTACAAATTGAATGGCTATTGTGAGATGTGAATTTGATATCTTCATGATCATAAATTAAACGTTTTTTATTGCAACATTAATGACCGTGTACATAACCTTCCTGAACCCAAAAAACGCTAGAAATTCTATGCTCATTTGCTATTGAATTCTTGCAAAACAAAATATGCCTTCTGATTATATGAGCGAAGCTTTTGATATGAGTATTATGAATTTCATCATTAAATGAAAATAATGAAACATTGACTACTAACTATACAGTAATAGAACTATTATGTTTTTTACAAGCTGGAACAATGTCATCAAGAGATGTTATATTTATTTTAATTATTCAAATTCAGGCGCCATTCTAGATTAGAAGACTATATGCAGGACATGAGTTCTATTCCTTTCTTTTAAAGGTTCTTTATCCAAACATATTAATTAGTGTCTTCGGAATTTTCTTTTCAAATTGATATGTAAATTTGTGACAAAACAAATTATAACAAAAAAATTCCCGCTATGTCGCGTGCCGACAGATAAGAAAACACATCCATTACCCTGAAGCTTTTTTACCTCTGAACTTTGAAAAAAGTCAATAAAAAAGTTGTTTACCCTTTTGCTACTCAAAAAACTTCATATTGGTATAATACGTACCATCCTGATGCATTTCAACTATGAAATCTACTCACTGACATCTTACTTGCATCTGCTGTGTTTCAATTGAATATTTCACGACAGCCTTTTGAGAGATTTTCTTAAGATTAGATATAACACGATAATTTTCTGAACAAAATAAAGAAAAGAATAACCAAATAAAAAGTATACGGGTAGCAAATGGCCGTGGAAACAATTAAAGGCATGACTTTTCGGATATGGTTTCGGCGTTAATAACAGGGTTAGCTGTCGGTGCATCAACCTGTAAATGAAGTTGATGACATGAACATCATTTGTTAGCAATAATTTGGCCCTCCTTAGCCCCATTGTTATGCTAAACGATAATGATGGTTCTTAAACAATTTGCCTGTCAAAATGTTTTCTGGAAATCTGATGAACAAGTTCATTTTAGCATCGCTAGACCTAGGAGACAGGGGGAGTGAGGGCCTTTTTGGTTGAAACAAAAGAAGTAGAATTCTAAACATCGGTTACAGTGATTATAATACAATGGTTTTAGTTTTTTTATTATTATAATTGGGCTTAGTCTCACTTTAGGCATTGCACCGAAGAGTTACATGGTCCGATATTACAGAAATCGTTTTACTATACATACTATTCAAGTTGGATACAGTTCCCTGTATTACACATGGGTCTCATGGTGCCATATTAATATATGAAGAAAAAATAAACATTAAGCAATACTTTTCTAATTTCTTCTTAAATTCCATACATCCTTCTTTACAGGTACAATCATGGCACCTAGCCCTTCAGATGGGCTCGACCGCTGTTTCTGTCTCAGAATGAAGTCCACGCTCACGAAGCGCGGTGTGCACATGAAGAGCTCGGGATACAGGGTAAGTAAAATGTGAATTAGTAAATTTGATGATTTCCAAGCAGCCGGATCTGGGATGAACCCATTTTGCTCCTAACATGACTAAATTGTAATTAAATGGATCTTTGACTTGGAATTCATTTCTTTGAAAATGCATAGTCTTTTGTTCTTAGCCAATGGAAGATTTTCCACAATTTCTCCGTTTTGACTTAGCCATTTGTCTTGTGAATATGTAATTATAAAAGTAGAAAAATGGACAATTTGTTGCTTATATCATATGATATGTTTTAAAATATATGCAAGTCCTTGTTACAACCCAGGTCATCCAAATCATGGGTCACCACCGGCCGCAGTACTCGTTCTCCATGACCCGCAAGCACCCTCCCCCGATCCTCGGCTTCGTTGCCGTAGCGACCGCGTTGCCACCGCCGACCATCACCGAACTCTTCATTGACAACGACATGTTTGTTAGCCGATTGGGGCCTGATTTTACGGTTACATATGTGGAACCTAGGTAAGAAACCTCTTTAGTAAATATACCATTATCTGGTATATGCTGTCGAACAATAACATCTTTGCTAAATCAAATCTTAAAAGGATTATTTATTTGTATCTCATAGATTATATCAACTTGATAAGTAATAAGAGGTGTTTGTTTTAAACATGCTCCTCTTAACATGTTATAAACTTTATCAAACTGCAAATGAATATATTTCCTAACATATGGTCAACATCATTGCAATATCTATATTAAGTAGGGCGTTATTCTCACGAATTGCAATTTAAACATATTCTTTATCAATTGTTTACCTTATATCTCTAGAATCGGGGACATGATGGACCTTGGCGCGGATGATCTCACCAACCAGAATCTGTACAACCACTGCCATGCAGAGGACTTGAAAGCACTCAAAAAGGCACATGAGGACTGTAAGCCATATTTCTTTTATAAATATTTGAACCAAATAGCAGGAATTCTATTTTTATCACACTAAAAAAATCTACATGAAAATCGTGGTTAAGAGCTGCTGCGGGAAATAGGTTACCTAATGACTGGCGTGAAATATGTATAACTGTGCTATGAAATATAAAAATCTTATAGAAATTACAAGCATTGCTTTCGTTTTCTATAAATTCTGTATAATTGTTATGTTGCAAGATCCACCGTGAATATGAGTGCGAAAAATTAAGATGAATAAAATGTATTATTCAAGCCGCAGGAAATCCATTTTGCAATTAATTTCGCTACAGTGTCCCCAACAATTCGATTAACCAACTCAAGTCAAATTGATTTCCTGAATGTCCGAATTAACCACAATTGAACCCCTGTCATATACCTCTCAATTAACCAGGATCCCGAGCGTCGGGCGTTGCCCAAAAAACAAACACTGAGTCAAAGGGGACAATTTTCTAAAAACTCAATTTACGGGCAAACCTTTTCTCATAGAATGTAGCAATTTCACGCCTCCCCGACCATTGCCGACCCTTGCACAAGGGAGGAGCCTGCTGGGTCCGGCAGCTGTCAGTCAAATCCACCCTATTATTGACCCCCTGTAGAAATTCACCATATTATTGACCCCCTGTAGTCATGAAGGGCTCATGTAACCCCCCT
>LQRL01103570.1:0-13551 GCA_001703475.1 Hydroides elegans
CAATTCGTGACGAGTGAAATCTGTCAATTCTCCTCGGGAAAGCAAAAAAAATAGTTTCACTCGAGCTTCGCTCTCGTGAAACTATTTTTTTGCTTTCCCTAGGAGAATTGACAGATTTCACTCGCCACTCATGAGGTATTGTCATTGTATTCCTTATTCAAAACAAAACACAGCGAGCGTTTACGTGGCCTTTTGAGTTCTCCGTAAAGAAATACACTGGAAGACCGGTTTATTAGGAAAAAACAAGAAAAGCTTCCGATGTGGCCAGGCCCTAAAGCTGTTTTGGGATCAACTATTTTATGAAAACTTTATATTTGGTGCTCTTAAATAATCACAAATCATGTAGCAAATCGATCAGATAAATATTCGAGGGTTTATTTTATATCATATACTAAAAAGACAGCTAAATAACAATTAAATAAATAATAAAATAGTTATTCATTTCTAAACTTCATACATTTTTATTCCGAAATATTGGCTCTATCATCAGATCAGATCAGAATTTGGTTCTAATAATGCTCAATCATTAATGTCTATGAAAACTTTAAGGTTCTAATCATTTTGTCTAAAACATCAACGGAAAAAAAAGATCATGAAATTGCGTGCATATCTCGTAGTTTATTAAAGCACGCCCACATCGTTTGTCTCATTTGATTGGAAAGTGCATTACAAAGTAAGTTAAAATATATTTTGGAAATAATCTATTTCTGGTTTATCCGGATTATGGTAAACCTTAATACAAGTTGCAGTTAAACTTAAGCAAAACTTGTTTATCACTGTTATTTTTAACAAATGAATACAATTTAACATGAAAAAATATATATTTTTTCATTAAAAAATATTATAAACATAATTTTAGGATGCGGTTCCATTTGATTGTGCTACTGAGTGTTCTTGCCACGCTGCAGCTTGTGGCTTGTCAAGATGATCCAAAGTTACCTAGTAAGTTGTGAATTTCATAACGTTTTTACGTATGGCGTAATGTAACCGACTTCGAGGTACCAGGACCAATTGTCTAAATAGTGTATATGAAGACCGAGATTCACCCCGCCCATTTTCAAAAAAATGTAAAATCACCTTAAAACAGCATTACAACTTTGAACATCAATAAAATTATTCTTTAAACTAGTTTATAACTAAATTACCATATATCGCAAAAACAGTTTATTAGACAATTCCAAAGAGGAATGTAAAGAAATATAATTCCTTATTTAATTTGAACTGTTTACCTATATATATTTCTAGATCTGCAATGCGAATTCGACTTCCGCACTCGCATCGATTGCGGTTACGACGGGATTCAAATGTTCGAATGCGAGAACATCCGGGGATGTTGCTACGACGGGTCCCGTCCGCCCGCTGGGGCGAGGCACTGCTTCTTTTCTGAAGGGGGTGAGTAAATATTTTGGCTTTGGTACATAAAAAAATACAGAAGCACATGTTATTCTAAAGGCCAAAATAGCGTGTTTTGTGTGCGAAAATGTTTTTATTTTAACAAACACCAATTTGCAACGAACACTACATGTACATGTATATTTCTCCGCGCCACTGTTTAAAAAAATGCGGTGAGTAGATTATGTTGCAGTTTGATATGTCTAGAGAATTACAGGATTCATTTTGAGTAAGATTATATATTGGATCATATATTTGTTATTTTGAAAAAAAAAAATAAATATGTTTTTTTTCGAGAAAAATTGTCATTTGTTTTGGAAAAAAGACTAATTTTCAATGAATTACACAATTCGTTGCTATTTAAAGCATTAGATCATTCTCCTATATACTAAATATAGACCACATTTTCTTCATGATTTTTGTATTTTCTATCAAATAAGAGAACGGCATTATTGGTTATATCTTATATATTTTTTGCATTTATCAATATGATTATTTCAACCAGTTGACCACACTTGTGTTGAGCCTGGCGAATCAGGCGAGGGCTCGGCGGAAGATGAATTCGAATGCGATGACAGCGCCGAAAGTACAGATAGCCTCTTCGACTCTAGTGATATATTAAGTGAGTTAATAATTTCATTAGAGTTTATATTTCCTTGCACCGCTTGTCCTTGAGGTGTAAAAGTAATAATAATAGTTTAAAATATTGTATTCTATTCATTTTTTGTTGCGATTCCCTTTAAATGAAAGTATGTGACTCTATATCTTCTATTCTTAAAGCATGTGTCTAGATATGTAAACAATATTACTCTATTATCGTCAAGATAAAAAAATAACAAAAAGTAGTAAATGTGTTTGTGAAAATTAGTTTTTTTTTATTCGACCACGGTTTATCAGAGGAAACATATTCGAGTCCAAATACCAAACTATAAATTAAGGAATTCTAATATGATGAACACTATATCTACTAGAAGAACGTAGTGTCTGTATCACGCATAACTTTTAATAGAACATACTCTTACACATAGATGAGCAATGTGGCGTGGGTCACCTGCATCCCGAACGGAGGATAGAATGCGGTTTTGATGGCGTCACTTTCGAACAATGTCGCGACCGGAATTGTTGTTGGGATGATTCGTTTGATCCGGATCTCTATCCGTTCTGCTTCTACAAGATTGACGGTGAAATATTAAAACTAGAATCTCTATATACATACAAATAACTATATTTTTAAAATATTTTATTAAATGCAATTATTATCTGTAAAATGGTATGGACTTAAGGTATCCTGATACACGTGCCCTATATGATGTTATGTTATGTAATGTTATTTTCCCTGTATTAGTCATTCCCGATAATAGAGTTTTTATATAATATAAACTTTATTATCGTCTTTTGTATAGTTGATATTGCTTACTTTTTAGAAATCATGTTTTTTTCCAGAATGCTGTCGAAACACGGGTGATAAGCTGAAAGCATGTTCCAATTTGCTCTGCATCAATGGAAGTCAGGTACGCGTTATTTTATTATATACTATCTATATAGAATCGATAAAGTCGAAAGCAACACTCTGTCAATATATCGATGATTATATCTTCATCAAAGTTACCATTCTCTTTCCGGTGTTGAAAAACGTTTCAATGATAAATGATTTTATCAAATCTTCGCATAATGTTTAGAGCGAGGTGCAAGATCCATTTGTAACTTACTTTGTCATGAAAACATTTCTTAGTTGTTATTTGCTTAATGCTATGAGTTTTGGTGTCATACCATTCATATTTTACGTCTATTTTACCATTCTTATGAGCACTGTAAGCAAAATGATATAGTCGTTTTCCAGACATTCCTCGCTGGTCTGAATATTGCTTGGGTCTGTCATGGCTGCGACTTTGGAAATAACAATTTCAATTCGACCGTTGAAGATAAATATAAGAGCTGGATTAGACAGGTGTTTTGGAATGGTGGAAACTCTATACGTAAGTAAAAAATACCATATAACATTGTGTGGTTCTTAAAAAATGTTTTAGAAAGAACAATCTTATATGCAAAATATTGCCAGACTTGTCACATTAACGGACATATGCTCTCTGTATGCATTTTCATATTTGTTCTGAGAATATATATGAAATAATGATAGAGATATAGAAGATGAATTATATATTCACGACAACAATATATCATATTGTTGTAATAAATGAGGAACTTGTGTAATGATATTGAGTGAATAATTTTATATAGAAATCTAAACTTCTAGTGATTTAGAATCTATATCATATCTGTTCAGGGTTCTTTCTTCACGCCGACGGAAAAAGCACCCCTCGATTCGACGACGATGGTTTTGTTGTGGCGGCCGATTTTTCTCCCGACGGCAAAAACCTAACAAGGGATTTGATTGAGATCCTCGATTTTGTGAGTTCTAGTGGAACCATTTGTTCATATTTTTTGTATAAAAACGAGAACAAATTTAATAAATATCGTATTTTTAAAACATACAGTTTTGATAGATACCTTAGGTTGAACAGCACTAATACATGTATTTAGAATCACCAATTTTGTTTAAAACATTATTTCATATATTTAATTATCTCAGGCCTGTGAACATGACATCCTGGTGTTTCCAACGTTGTGGAATGGCTCTCCAGAGAAAAGCAACAATTTGCTTGGGCTACTGAACAACACAAGGAAATTGCAGTCTTACATAGATAACGCCCTTGTACCAATCTTGGAGGCAGTCCGGGTTAGTAAATGTATTATCTAGCTAATTCATAATAATATGCAAATTTGAAAAACAAACTAAAAACAGGCCATTCAACCAAATGGAATAAAAGGAAAATAAAAACGGCTTTTTAACGAACTGCCGTTTCTGGGACGTTTTTATTTTTTATTCAAATATCTCTTATTTAACAAAATGTCTTTACCCATTTTCTATTCAGGTACAACGCGCCTTGGTTAGTGAGTTCACAGTGTAATTATGGTTCGGCTACATTTTCGATTATTCAGTCGGCGACTGTCTCCGGCGGAAACCTCGCAAATGTGGATTAGACTTTATATCTATCGCAGAATATCAAACAAAAATTAAATGCATTTTTACGATTAAGGGACACCGCGGTCTTGGAGGCTTCGATATCATCAATGAACCGGAAGGATCAACAGCGGTAATGAACCATACGGATGATTGTCTCAACACGACCGACTGGGCTGGACACAACAAGATCTGGGCTTCTTGGAATCGTAAGTGGCTAATAGTTTATATCTTTGAATGTGTTACTGCATATTGTACTTGTTCATCTCTTTACGTAGAAGTGAATATAAAACACGTTAGAACCTGGTCTAATAGCAAGCTATTGCTGACATTTTCCCTAACAACCCTTATCCAATGTGACCAGACGCTAATCAACATGGCTGCATTTACATGCATGTATGTACCTTACTCAATTCTACCCTGGTCCAATTTAAACTACCCAATATATACTATCCGTCAAAAGATAGTATAATCCTAAATTGGTGAATATCTTTGCGAATTCTCAATATTCTAGATTGAAATTTTCACCACTGTCATTTAATGTAGTTTTCTATATAATTCTATAGTTTCATGGCAATAGATTAATGGTTAAGGTGTTAACTTTGAGTAGGGGTCAACACCTTATTTTTGAGTGAAAATCGGTCATGCTTATTCTGATTATAATTTGGGTCTGTAGAATAAAGAGTGTAACGTTTATGCCAGTTTTCCTAATTTATTTCATTTTTTACAAAACACACATAGCCACGTCACGCACCCATAAACATTATTGTGATCAGGCTACGGGGACGCTAAAGACCGGTAATTCTGTATGAACACTAGTATGCCACATTTTATTGTTAGAATCTATATTTTATCGTTTGCAACATCACAATAAATTCATAGGGAGTAACCAGGGCAGACAATAGAGTCGGTGGTGGAAGTAAGAAATGTCGAATCGGGATCGAGAGATCCAGATGTTATGCCTGTATAGCCGGTTTCGCCTTGATGCGGTTAAAGCGACAGAATCACTAGACCCGACAAATAGTAGGATTAGTCCAAATACGTTGAAACGACGTTTGCGCGGAAACGGATATCGCATTACGCAGAACGTACGTTCGAAACCGCGAAGTAGGAATTGACGATACAATTTTGCGAACAAGTATCGCCTTATTGATACGAAACCTCTCGCATAGCGCCCTTTATCATTTAGCGTCGATTCGATTTTCAACTGAACCACTCCTGTGGCCGCCAAGGGGCGTATAGTGGCGTCGGCGATCATTTTGTAGCCTGTTCTTTAAACCAAGCTGACCGCTTCCGGGAAGGTTCTGTTACGGTTTGAGGTGACATCCGATACGGCTAAAAGCCTTAGCTACGGAGTATCGACGAAAACCTAACGACCAATCGTTACATTGACCCGTATATTCATGACTTTGCCGTTAATTGCCTTTTATGCATGGCAAAAGGCTGAGGGTAGTCATCTTTAACATTACAGATATCCTAAACCAATCATGATAATCGATATTTTGAAAAAAAAAATCTTTAGAGAAATGATAAAATAATATGCTCTGTAAATTGCAATATGATCGAATAAATAATAATCATAAAATTATGTGTTTGAAAAAAGATTATACTTTCTTTTGGCGGCTAGTATATATTCCTTCTTTTGCATCGCCCAGGTGGGTCTTAACAAAAGTTCATGCATATGAGGTATATACTACAAAATGTTTGATATTATATAAGTTGTCATGTTTGTGGTTTATATTATTGAAAACCCTTATCAAATTATTTTAATATAGATACTTATTTAAATATAGATCCACCCTTTTTCCCATCAGCTCCCCTTGTGACACCAGACGAGATGTTTCGTTTCATCAACTGGCAGGCCGACGCTATTCATCGCCATAGCTGCGAACTCGTTACCGTGGGAACATGGAAAGTCGAGATGCTGACGAACGCCTATTACAGTGTGGACTATCCGAGAAACCGTTACGACGAGCCGGCGAGGACAAGGAATTTTTACTTGGACTAGTGAGTTTCATGATTTTATAAGGTTTGAATTTATTCAACGTCGGTGAAGTTATATTGGTTTGATAAACTACTGACAGAGAATGCATGACTATTTGTCATACGAGAAGTTCGTGGTTTATTCTACGTTAAATCCTAGCCAGTCCAATTCATGCAGGATATGTTTCCCTGAAGACTGTGGTTACATTTACGTTTACATGTTTAACAATCTAGCTGTTTTTAGTTGCCCATAAGTCTACATTGGAAAGCAAAAAAGAACGCAAAAATCTAACGCTCGGCAGGAGCTCGACGAGTCGATCTCTAGTTTTGTGTTTTCTTTTCCTAACTAGCTGTCTTGGCTTTCCGGATTGCGCAAGGGAACAGGGATACCTCGATTTCTACCAATCGCACACGTATGGCGAAAGCGGCCAATACACCTACGCGAGTCCAATGAGGCGCCATGCTAGTAAGTCATTGCTAAATTGGTCGAAGGAGTGAAAATGAGACGCCATCCATAAACTGAGCAATTTCAGTATCTCATATTCTTCAGGTAGCATGGAAGCTTTTATTGTAGAATAACAACAATATCATTTTTGTTCAAAATATGTACATTGTGATTAAACTTTCAATTTTTCAACTTACGGGACTAAATAGGACTGGATAACCATACGATAAAATGGACGTTGTCCGTGTTTTAACATATGAATAAATGGAATATCACTTGATGTAAGATTGAACCACCACAATTAAAGGTAATATCGGCAATCTCCTTATTTTACTGATTTTAGGTATATACGAGCACGTCAAGCCTCATGTGATTGGCGAATTTAGTTCTGCAACGGCCGATGGACGATCGACAAATGAACTCTTCCAATGGGCATTTGAAAACGGATACAGTGGAGCATGGTCATGGCAAGCAAACGGTAGGTAGTAATAATGAATTAAATAATGAAGACACGAGCTACAAAGTTTATGTGGATTTTAAAATCCTGACAAAAAGTCTCACTTATCTTTATTTTGTTAGATTGTAGCATCTATATCCTCCTATAAATCCCTTCTTCATAAATATAATTCACATTAAATTTACAGAGGAAGGTGATAGTGTCACTACTCTCCAGGACCAACTGGATGGCATCAACTTCTTGGCGAGGGATCTGGACCGAGGAGACGGCCGCATTAGTGCGGTCGGCGGTTTTGATTGCGACAAAGGAAGAAACGACAATGGTCAGAGCGGCGAAGGAAGTGAGGGCGGTGATGGCTGATGAATCAATCAATATGCATTAATGAAAGTGGTTCGATTGCCATAAATACGCGATACCACAAAGACGCTAAGAGCAGAAAAAAATTTTGAGCACATATTTTTACAAATATAGAGTCTATATATTTAAGTTGTTTTCATGGATAATCAATTTTTGAGAATCAAATCTGAAAATATAGGAGTTCAACCAGTTGATTTTTTTTATGAGGCAAAGTAATATTGCAATTGTCAAAAAAGGTTATTTTATTTTAAAAAGCTGAATGATGTGACCATGTTGATGTTAATGTGAGCAATGTACTTTTTTCAAATCAAATAACATAATATGTACGTGAAACTTGTATACTATATCTTTAAAATAAAGTTTTGATTGATTTGAAAGAAGATTTTTTCAATAAAGAATTCAATATCATTTTATCGCTTTTAAAATCACGACATGAGAGGGGTCCTGTGGAAACAACGAAATTGCAAACGATAAATTATACATGCGTGTTTAAGCTTAACATTTGTTTTCTTTGTCACAATGAAAATCATACCTCGTTTAGATCAATATACAAACAAATAATTTTAAAGAAGTATACATTGCCAGTTTTGGGTAATTTTAATTTTTCGGGAAATTTAATTGATCAATTGTACTTGATCGCTATTTCAAACAATGTCAGACACAAGATACAATCACTCAACCCGATTGTCTCAAATTGCGCCGGTATGACCTTGATAATATAGCTTTCAAGAGTAAATGCCGTTGCATTATGGATTCCATTATGAACATGAAAATCAAAAAATGAAAATTAGTTTAACGTCTTATATAAAATCAAAACAATTACATTCCCCAGTCAAAAATGAATCTCATGTGAGAATTCCGTGATACTTATGCGAAACTCATTGCGTGCGGCTTCTACTCTGAGGCTAACTAAGAGGTCATAAAATATCACATTAGCCTCACATGAATCTGGATTAGCCAACATAAGGCTCACCTGATTGTTTTGGTCTCACAGTACACATAAAAGATGGCCTCGTTTTGACGTCACAAAGATATCACAGATTGAGTCATTCGTGAGATCACTGTGTTAACTGGGTTGGTCCAACTAGGCTGATTTGTCTACAGCATACTTTATTTGATAGTCTATGGAAATAACGATTTATAAAAAATGCCATCCATATTTATCCAACATGTCATAAGATTTAAGACATCTAATAGTTAGAATATACAAACTTGGTTTAACGTCGCATATCTAACAGTAATCATGGTAAAGCAATCAAAATATATTCGGTTCTATCTTTAATTAGTTTTTAAACTTGGAATATGTTTTATCTACAAAGCTTTGCCTATGTGGTATATTGGTGTAATTTTACATCAACGCCATCTTTCATTGGATTGATGGTATAGTTTTAAGTACATATTTAAGGCTATGTGCAAAAAGTTATCACCGACAATTATTGGTACCGAAAATTGTTACGACATATAGAATAAGTAATCTCAATTATCCAGAATGCATTATGGATTTCCCTTCAGACCAGATCTCATTGGGTAACTGATCTGTTTGGACATTTATTCACGGTGGTGTTGTAGCACCCGAAAATAATTTCGGTCGCAGTTTTTATGCTGTTAACGTTAATATGCATGTCAATTACATAAACAGGCATGAGAAACCGAAACCGGCCGGAACTTATCAAATATAGCCTTGGTCATGTTAAGGTTATGCTTTGATAAAATTGGTCATCATTACTTTAACAAATTAGAGTGCGGCTCAAAAACACATTTTGTCAAACGCCTATACAATGATGACGGAATTGTTCATCATTTATTTAGTTTTGCTTGAACTCTTATTTCGAGACGTGTAGAAGGATTCTCGCTTCCCAAAGACAGGTAATTTCCTGTTAAAATTTACCTATACAAATGGCATAAAAACCACTACTTCAGACGTTAAAATAATACAGAGCATCATTTCTCTGCTGCACATGTCTCGTCCTCAGTGATAAAGCGGACGTCTTTGACTATTTCGGCACTTTGATCATCATACAATCTCTATCCGCCGTGCCCGTGGGGTTGTGCTAACCCCACGCGAGACATGTCAGCTACTTAGCTCCCATCGGCTTTCGAATATTCTTAACCATAATCAACTAGATGCCTTTTCCACCAGGTCGCTTATTTCGTTAATAGCATTAATTCTTTCTTTTCCGGTTAACCCGCATTGTCGTAGGACTCGGATCGTTGATGTTCCTACGAACCCGCAACACCCTACCACCACAGGATAGCATCGCACAGACCATCCTTTATCTCTAAAATCATCACATAGTTCGCTGTGTTTCAGTTTCTTTCGTTCGTATGCTTCATCGATTCTCGATTCCCACGGAGTTGTAAGCTCGATTATGATCAATGGCTTTGTTTTTCGAAGAGCATAGCACCATATCTGATCTAAGTCGGATTTCAATCTCTAATGGGAAGACGAGTCGCTTATCGAGATCTACACGTAACACCCAGTCTGTAGCTCTGTTTAATAAGCCTATGCTATGCTAAGGATTTACGTGTTAAATTTATAGCGTGCTTTTTGTCCTGTTTTCACAAATTTTATTGTATCTTTTTCGCTCTTTTTAATTCGCTTTTGTTGCGATTCACTCGTTTTAGTTCTACGGAAGGACCTTATCATGGCGCCATGTAAACCGTCTCTGAGTAAGCGCTGTTCTGCAGGAGGAGAGGATGTGCTCCAAATGACCGGGCTCACCACAGAGTCCGCATTTAGCGCAATCACTCTTCCCCCACCTTCATACATACATAATTGATAATTCTAAGGGACATTATCTTTAAAGTCAGTTATTTTGAAATTTCGAATGCTTTGGCGCGGACAAGGGTATTTAAACTTTCACGAAAGACAAATTATAAAGTTGCCAACTTAAAGAGACAAAACCCAAGGTAATTGCTATTAGAATTAAAAACGATATTAGAGTGCGACCATAAAGCGATGGAGTACACCAATTGAGAGGTGACAGACGTTAATATAGATAAAAGCAATTAAATGTTTATTTTTTAGAAAGTTCAGTGAAAACATCACTAGCATATGTATCTAAGCTAGATATATATAGAACATAGATTTTCTGTATAAATCGCTATGTATGAGCTGAAGATATGTTTTCTAACTAGTTCACATATTCACAATTTTGTAACATTGAGTTTAAAGGAGATTACTTTTGTAAATGTTTATTTTTTAAAACATTTTTCATTATATTATGCACATATATTATATGTCATTAATAATGAGAGTACACTGTGACTTTGATTTGAAATAACATACTTGAAAATATTTTTGTTTTTCGTTGCAAAACTTTGATTACTACAAATAATTTTTAGGTGTGTGTCTTTTTATGATATGCTGTATATTCAGTATTTTTTGCTGATGAAATATCATTTGATAAGGATTAACATTTCCTTAAATGAAAATCAAATGTTTGGAAGCTAAATATCGATAAAATTATCGACGGTTTTCCAAGCCTGAACGTATTATTGCAGAATCAATGGCCTCAGTTCTCTACCATAATATATTAATCTTTTTAGTATGTACAAAGTTAAAAATGAAAATGATAAAAACGTATTTGAAAATGGTTGAAAACTGCCAAGCCCCATACAAAGTGAATGGTAGAATAAAATAGAGAGGTGGGGCTTAAATGTTTTTATGGGATCACACTTTTGGTTTTAAACCCTGGGTATGTTGATTTGCTTGAATTTCATATTTGCGCAATGTTCATGGTGGTTGCTCTTAATTGTTATCCACAAACTCCAAGCATATTTTTTATCAATTTGAAACAATGTGTTCAAACTCTCCACTATATCAATAACGAGTTTGGCCATGAAATTAATTTTCGAGATGTATTTATTTTAGAAAATATAATTTTTCGTTGCATATTTCTTTGTATTTTAACATAACATATTTGGTCGAAACACTTAACTCTTCTGTTTTGTTTCCGATCCAGGTATATTCATAAAATCATTCTTGCTTCGACAACCTGTATGTTTTGAAAAACAATATTCGATCGGCGAATCTCAGTCAAAATGGCATCTGCTACCGATGAGGAGTGGCTCTATGGAGGTATTTGTCAAGTGTCTTGACTTCTCAGAAATATGTTGTCCTTTTGAGTTTATGTATATGATATCCATTTATATTCGTATAAAAATTTCTTGTTATACTGATTCTTTTTGGTAAAATTAGTATAAACTTGTATTATCGCCCATGTTTTTTTCTATCACCGGGTCTTTGTCGGACGGAGAACCGCTGTGAACCAGTTCATATGAATAATTGTGAAGTTAATTTTGTAATTGTAAATAGTCATGATTCCTAGCCGGTCGAGGTTATGAACTTTTTGTGTCAGTCTGTCCATCCGTGATAATTTTCTTTTATCGTAAACTCGATATTAGGAGAAGGGTTCGTATGTACTCTTCCAGACCGATTTATGTCCCGTCATAGTCATACCCCTCGATAAATAGGGATACAATGAGTGTGATTGAACGAGACGTTTTACTTCCTTGATGCATCCTAAATATTGTTTAATAAATTGTACGTGTTTGGTTTAATCTTAAAGGTGAAGGATCATATTTGTCTGCAAGAATTGAAACTCGATGTTGGGTTTAAAATGAAGGTCTTGAACTAGTTATGCGTATTTCCATATTCTTCAATATTCTTGGTTTGTCAACTCAGGCGATATCAGGGCTCAAAATTTGATGTTTTCGCGGAGGCCCTTCGGGCCCCTTGCTTTAAAAATGTCCACTAAAACAAATACTAGAGCATAAATTAAATCATTTCGATTGTCTGAAAATATAATATATGTTGATATGAAGTTTTATTGTAAATTTTTATACAACTACTAATGTATAAAACATGGATCCCCGATTGTGAAATGAAAGAGCACTATAAAAAAAAATGGGAAATATGAAACAGAATATAACCAGAAACCTGAACTTGTGTAGGTTAAAACTTTTGAAAGGCAGGGTCAGAGACCTCAGTTGACCTTAAATAAACCTTACCATATGAAGGCTTATCACAGAGGCAACATACTAAAATCAATGGTTTCTGTGTGTTGTAGTGACTGTCAATAGTTACTTGAATTATCCTTATTTGATGAAACGTGTTTAAAGGCTTCGAAGTAAGAAGCGTGCCATAAAACATATACTAGATGCTTGATAAGTGATGCAACCTTATATATATATGTATATGTGTACGCAGTTACAAAATAAATGTATTCTAAATTGATCATGGTGAAATAGTGTTGTAAATCATGAAACTATTTTACTTTTTAGATGGCGATGCTAAACCGGAAAAGACAGATACCCCTAAAGAAGATGCAAAATCGAGGTTTGAATAATTTGTTTTAATATTGATGGATTTCAAATGGGAGTATTGCTACAGTTATGGAGAAAATCGATAACCAATTTATTAGGCCCCAACCAAACAGGTTCAGGGCCTATAGGTTTGGGGTGTCCGTCCGTCTGTCTGTCTGTCTGTCCGTCATACTTTTTTAACCCAGCTTTCGTGAAACGAAAACTGGGTTTGTGCAATCGGTTGGTGTCCGTCCGCCGTTAGTTAGTTAATTAGTTAGTTAGTTAATTAGTTAGTTAGTTAGTTAGTTATTTCGTAAACTTTTTAAAAACCTATCTCCTCCCACAGTTTTGGTCGTTGAGCTGTGAAACTTTAACACAAGCTTTTATATGGTCACCTCATTATGGATTGTGCTTTTGATGATGATCGAACCATTGTGGTCGCCAATGTGGACTTCGCCATTTCCGCCCAATTTGGTCTTCTATATAGTAAAAAACTCATAGCTTCAACAGCTATCTTCTCCCACAGTTTTGATCATAGAGCTTTCAAACTTTAACACAAGCTTCTATACGGTCACCTCATTATGGATT
>LQRL01103572.1:6919-26779 GCA_001703475.1 Hydroides elegans
GTTGTGACAAATCACTTGAAAAAAAAACACTGAAACATTGGAGTTTTAATTTAAAAAATGGTTGAACCTATAGATAAATACTGAAAAAAAATATATTTGCATACTTTTTTGTTTGGATAATAATTATATTATTCATATTTTTGTGTCTCAACATTCCTAGCGAACTGCATCCAGGTTGTGCATAAAAATAACACTAATTCAAGAGATGCTGGTTTTAGGGTACCATAATCATATTTAATCGTTTTTTTCTTAACATTTAGCGCCAAATTTGATTGTCGCTTTTATTTTAAAGAAACATATTTTTAACGACTTTCATGTGGCACCGTCTGGACAAATTATGACCAGCAAAACAATTATTTATGAATATATTATCTCTTCAGACATAAGGCTATCATATGTTATCATTTCTTTGGGTCAATCCATTTGTGAACTGTGATATATGGACTTCTATGTGTGTGGTCTGCAAACAGCAAGGTACTCAAATTGAGTGTTATATACAGCAGTCATAAAAGCTCGTATTATAGTAAAAGACAATTTATGAACCCCCACTTAAGGATTATAACACCTCCTCCAGACCTACTGAGTGTGCCGCCTGTTTAGTAAATAAATGTATCTCCACGTGGGATGATAATACATACCACTGATATCAAGAAATATGCATAAATCGGTTAAAAGAAATGTCATAAC
The DNA here is from genome assembly GCA_001703475.1 of Hydroides elegans. NCBI lineage: Eukaryota > Metazoa > Annelida > Polychaeta > Sabellida > Serpulidae > Hydroides > Hydroides elegans. Next base: position 7,607 of record LQRL01103572.1, read on the forward strand.
AATAATTTATTATTAAACGAGGTATTAATTTGAGTTCTTAGTTAGTAGCCATACCACAATATGATAATCGCTCGTTTGGATAAATTTAGAATATTATTTTGAAATAATATTCAATGGCTCGGTAAAAAAAAATAATAAAGTGTACCCCCGACAAAACGGAGCATGATTATGACTATTCGTTAATAATGATGCATGTAATACATTCAGTTGCACAAATCAATCAGTACATCACGTGACAGTAAGGTTTCACGGTTGATTTAATCTTATGTATTATTTGGTTCTATATATTTGTATATATCAATACATATGCCCTAGATAATCTGCATGTTTCTATTAATATAACCATACCTTACTCAACCCCCTACCCCACTAATTCTTTCATCATTAAATGCGAAAAGAGATATGCATGTACATTGTTCTTATTCATCGCAGCAATAGCCTTCTAAATCATGGGTACTCTTTTTTTTTGTTTAAAATAAAAAAAAACATACAACTTTTCATTGAAATATGTATTTAAATCTAGCAATATAATATAAATTTTATTAATTATGCATATGTCTCTCCTCTTTTTATTTGCAGCGAGTCGCACTGCGATGGGCGAGTACGTGGTGCCCCCTGGCGGAAAAGCGTTGACCTCATTGGGTAACAAGATTTTTACTCGTCTGATCCATATTAAGCAGTTTGATGTAGTGCAGGACACTTAAGATGTATCAGGTGTAATAGAGAAAAGGAAAACTGAGCATAAATGAGCCATGAAATGATGCCTAATTTATTAAGTTGGAATGAAATTATTTATATATCTAAAGATAAAATAAGGAGATGTTATAACAATTATATCATTCAAAACCTAAAACAAGGATAGACCATTCGACTATATAGTGCAATGAAACAAAACACATAAATAGCCAATTTGATACAATTAAAACATTTCACAAACGGATTGTCTCTTGGTAAACAGGGGACTTCAGCCCGGCGCCGTCCGACTACAGCCCGAAAGTGGATCTAACAAAAGAAGCTGCGCCGCAATACTCCATCACAGGGAAAGCAAAAGTTTCAGGTAACTAAAATATAGGATATAACATATCTAAATGCCACATGCATGCTATGTTGTCTGTAAGAGATGTCTCAAAGTAATATAAATGTTTTCATTCGGCTGCAATGTTTATTTGTAGGATGTCGTTTTTTGCAGGCGTCAATATAATGCAGTCGCCACACCGCTATAATATCTTATTTATAAGATCGCAAATTTATACGAAATGCAGTCGCGCTATGTTATATTTAAATTTCTCATTCATAAACAAAAATCGTCATTTTGACGTCGCGTCCATTAGCACCGGCCAATCGAGTGATATGAATAATTGTAAATGTTTCATATAGGTACAGTAAAAACCACTCCTAAGTAGACTATCGTAGGCAAAATCTTTCGCGTCAAAATTTGCGGTTATGCGTAGTGATTTTTTCGTTTATTCGGTTATCGGTTGTTCGGTTGTTCGGTTGTTCGGTTGTTCGTTTATTCGGTTGTTCGTTTATTCGGTTGTTCGTTTATTCGGTTATTCGTATAAAAATATGTTCAGTCTGTTATTGATAACATATTCGCGATTAAGATACTAATATTTTTGCGCAAGATTCTCATCTTGGTTGACACCTATTGTAATTTACATGATGATGTCTGCATAGTAAAGTGAACCTCCTCCTAAAACCTATATGTGCTCTCTTAAGCTCTTTTTTTTCAACAGGCTTAGATACTTGATTCAAATTGATTATCTAATATCTAATCTCCAATTAATTGCCAACGTGTCAGTTCATATTATTAAAATGTAGTAGACAGAAATACTTTACACTTAGTTCAGTCATTCTATTTAGCCAATCTATTGGGGTTTGATATCATATTAAACGAGTGGCTTCTCAAATGCCTACAGGTGGTGAGTTTTGAATTTTGAAAAAAGGACATATTGAATTCATTATTGCTGTGATTTTGAATACATTTTATACATAATCTCACAAGCGAGATTGGATCGCAGTTTTTTTTTCGCAGTTCCAATGATAGTCGAGGCATTTTGAGAAAATGATTAGTGACCGCATGCTTTCCTATTTATACCCTTCATATCGTTTATTCGGTTGTTCGGTTATTCGTTTATTCGGTTGTTCGGTTGTTCGGTTGTTCGTTTATGCGTAGCAAATTTTTCGTTTATTCGTGTTCGTTTATTCGGTTATTCGTGTTCGTTTATTCGGTTGTTCGTGTCAGCTGTCTACTTAGGAGTGGTTTTGACTGTATCAGCGACTTCTACTAACAACCAATTTATATTCGACGGCGTTTAATTATTGACCAGTCTGAATGAATTTATTTTAGCACTGAACAACTACAAGGCGAGTCCTGCGGACAACGACACAAGCAAAGACATGGAGTGGAAGAACAAGTCGGTGCGCATGAAGGGCAAGGGCCGCATGCGGGTCTATGACGTCACAGGTAAGGGGAGCATTCTTTTCCCGTGAAATCATGAATCGGGACACCTGATAATTTTGGATGGAGGGCTTCATTGAATTGGTGATGACTCTTGGGATTTCACTTTAATTCTATGATGGTGCTATAGGGCTCAACGTCTTTTCCATGTTGGGTGATTAAGCCAGCTGGGACTTGTAATAATGTGTCAATATAGTTTCAACTTCTAAGTAACGTTTTTTTTCATAAATTATTACGGATAATCCCATATTTTTACCTCATAGAAAAAGATAATATTAAATCTTAGAATGGGTAAGGTTTGAATTTTATAAAAAAGCAAAACATATTTTACGTAGTATTCTGCTGCATATCATTATATGGACACTTGAGCGGTGCTTACATATATGCGTCTGACCTCTTCTGTTCAAATTTAGTCTCTTCAGTTATCTAATAGAGGGCCACAGTTTTTGCCTGATTTTATCACGAGTAACTTTTTTCATGCAATAAACTATCTAAGGAATGAACAACTTTTTATTATAGTTTAAAAACGAAAATAAGTGATCGCCACTCATGATTTTCAAGATTTTCACAATATGACATAAGATGGGCATTATTGGAGGAATACAGACATCTATCAATAGCGAAAGTAGTGTCAAAATTAAGCTTCAAATATCGCATACCATTCTAATGCACTGGCCACACTGCCGATTTTCCAGTTGGCGATCGTCGCCGACTCGATCGGATCCAGTCGCCGACTAATTTACACCGGGTGGCCAGACTGGCAACATTTTTGTCGGCGACTCGGGCAAACTGACCCGCTTTTTATTAATTTTCAGTTTATTTATTATTTCAATTAATTTGAGTTTTTTCTTCATGTTAGGTATCTTTGGTAATTGCGAATAGAACTTTGCGAATTAATAATGTCTTATTGATGGAAAAACCATTTGCATAATATTTATCAAACATGTTTCAATTTCGGTTGAATTTGTATATTAAATTGCATCACAATTATGACCCAGTTTTCATTTCACTATAGTGCATTGGCATTTAAATATAAACACTATTGTAATATTTGCTTTTCTTAGCTAAGCAAATTTTATCCTAGATTGAAAATAACATGTTAACACTTATTTTTATATCCAGCTTAGTGTTATTTGTTTGAAAATCGCGTCGCGTCGGGTCGCAAGGGTGGCCACATTGGCGATTCTTTTTGATGTGCTTGCGATTGCCGACATCCACGATCCAACATGTTGGATCGGGAAAAATGCGTCGCCGATCGTCGCCGACTGTCGGCGACTGAGTCGTTAGGGTGGCCACACTGTGGCGATTTTTGAGTCGGCGATCGTCGCCGACTAAAAAATCGGCAGTGTGGCCTAGGCATAATAAGTCAACATAAATGTAAATAGTATATTCATATTATTTTTCAGATAACGCGCACATTAACGACAGCATCGGCTCAGCCCGATACAACATTGAGAACAAGAAAGTTGGCACCTACGGCCCGAAATGGAGTGTGCTCTCAAGACAAAAGGAAGGCCAGAACGCGGGACCGCCGAACGCACTCGTTCACCCTTGTGACACTGATGGTATGTATTTATGTAGGTGTCCATGTCAATAAGCTATTTGTATACATATGAAAATGGTTCTGCTCTTTTGTGTTGTTTCTGTTCTAAACATAGATTTGCAATACTCGTCCGTCATCTATTATTATATACTCATTGAATTCACCTTTCCTTTCTTTAGGGTTCAAAACGCCGGGTCCAAATTACCGACCCAATTCCGGCTACTGGGGGCGAGGACCAAAGAAGTCATTCGGAACAGGATACAAGCACGCTCCCAATGACAATCCGGGTAAGTGGCGCCATTCAGGGATCCGAGTCGGATATTTCCGTCCGCTATTAGTTTTATTCAGTAGCGATTGATTAGTATTGAATATAGAAATGGCCGGTGCATTTACAACCAGCAATAAACTGGGGACAATTGTAGACAATGGACGAAACAGCTGTGGCTATACATGTACAAGTAGATTTTATATGAATCATTAAACTGACTTTATAACAATGTTTGTTTACAATCTCAACTATATATTATGCGATAGTTCGTTTATGGAATTTTACCTTTTAAATGAAATTCTTAAATGTTAAGCTATTTTTGATATTTAAGGTTGTCACAATGGCATGAATTCCATTGTCACTGTATAAGACTGATAAACAATTTATAATATTATATACCCATCAAAACAGGCCCTGCCGATTACACGATAGAAGAGGACCCGACCGACCCCAAGGCATGCAGCCTCCACAAGCGTTTGCCTCCACTGATCGCACAACAACAGGCTGTTCACACGGACAGTCCCGGCCCTGGGGCCTATGCATTAGAAACGCAGATGGGAAAGGCCCAAGCCAAATCCGTCAGCGGGCGACCGCATGATCTGACTAAAGACGACTTCCCTGCTCCCAATTCGTATAGTCTGCGAGATCCCATCAAAGACGCGGTGTCATGCAAGTTGACCTATCGCCCGTTTGAGCATTCCGAAGTACCGCATCCAGCGCCAACGAGCTATACGATTCAAACCACTAATCTGAAAAAGGCACCGGCGTATTCAATGCGGAAAACGGCCAAGCCCTCGTTTCCGGATATCCTACATTATCCCATTATCGCTCAAAACCACTCGGTACCGGGCCCCGGGAGCTACGAAAGCAAACAAGGCATGACCTATCACAACGACAATCCCAAGTACTCGATGGGCAAACGAGCGAACCACAATAAGAACGACATGCCGGGCCCCAATCACTACCGCATTGCTGTGATCTGCAGACCGGATGCTAAGAAGCCGCCGGCGTTCTCGATGGGGAGTCGGAGAGAGGCGATCGACAAGAGGGTGAGCCCCGGGCCAGCCGCGTATAATCTGCAGCAGCCCTTGGGCACGAGTGGCTATAGCATGACCGGGCGTACCAAGGTCAAGGAAGGTGAGTCGGGTTTATAAAACACATTTGGATTGTAGATGACCCTTAACACGTGAAATATTTTGCTATGATGTTGATATTTAATTAGTTTACTTCAATTATTTTGTATTGCAAAATCGTACGACCTGGAGACCGGGAGAGCTGTTTAAATGTTTATAATATCATCAACATACAAAACCCATCACATGCATTATCTTTGTTGCAGCATTCGAAACCCCAGCACCTAATGCCTACGGACGGAGCAGCCAGACGCGCAAAGGAGCCGCAGTCGGTCCCTCGGCCACGCTCAAGAGCAGAGCCAGTCCCTACGTCTTCTCCGGATTCAGGACAACCAAAGTCATCGACTAATCTTGGTTTAAGTCGGGCATCTAGGAAAACGGGGGTTGCTTTTAAAAACGTCAACAGTTTTTAACGTTTTAGATAACAGTCACGTATGAAATAGTATGTTATGCATTTTATGAATTTAGTGGCTTGAATATATTGCATTTTGATATATTTGCCTATAGTGCTTATTTTTTTGTGTGAAATTAATGGTTTATGCAAAATAAAATAATAATGGTGTGCTTGTCTGTGTTATAAAGACAGTGAAGTATTATTTGGGGCTGTGATATCTCTGGATGTTTGGAAGATTATTTACATTTAACTGTCTATCGAATATTTACATTTTAACCTGGTTTGTGTATGCTTGAACGCTATATAGGTTTAGTTGAAATAAAAGAAACTTACAAACATATTTTACATGTTATCATTTTGCATTTTCTGGGAAGAATACTTTTTGTAATCAATGTAATAATCAAAGAGTGTCAGTTCCTGCGATGAATCCTGCGATACGTTGTCGCCGATTTGGAACTTGATTTTTACCGGTTCTACTGAGTAAGCCTCTTTGTCAAAAAGTGACGACGGGCCATACGACACTAAAGAGCACTCATCAATGGCGCTGTAAATTTCTGAGGTCCCTGCATATTCACCGTCGTCCTTTATTTCGATTCTGGACGTCGTATTACAATCTTCATTTCCCTGAAATCATTTATTTTAAAAAGTTGTACAAAGTGAAACTCATTATCGACATGAAACTAGAACGGAGACGTTTTTCTATGGATACTGTGATGGTGATCGTACATAATATAATGAGTTTGATACTGAGTGATGTTGTATAAGTGTTCAGAAAATAAACAAGACGTCACACAACATCACACAATAGAAGGATGTTCAAGTCATGAAAACGTATTAGGGCATTCGTAAAAAAAACTTGCATATTGGTCAAATTATAATATCCTCTTGACTTCACGTTCGGAATCGACGACTTACGGCTTCTCGAGTGGGTCATTTAATATTAGTTTGTGCGCCGCAAATTAAATGGTGTCTACCTCGTCATGCACCGACGGCTTCTTGGCAGCGCAGAGAACGATGAGCCGGTAGACCATGAGGAGAATGACGAGCGAGTTCTTGACGGTGAAGAAGATGTGCATGTAACTCTTGACTTCGTAGCGCACGAGAAGCAGCACGCGTAAAGAGAGGAAGGGACCATCCTGGAAAACAATAAGATTGTGTGGTGAATTATCTGCGTTTTACAACTAAACGTGTATTTTTTTTTCTTTCTTTTTTTTTTTAAAATAAATTGGGAATGTTAATGTCAAATTATGAAATAGAACATAAACCTATCTTTATGTAAAAGCTAAATGTTTGAACCAATATAAATATCATTGAAAAATTAAAAACAGAATATGAGTCAAAACCTGGAGTAACATAGTGGTGAGGATGCCGAACACTTCGGTGCCACAACAAGAGCATGCGTCTCGACAGCAATCGCATTTGCACAGTGCTCTACCCTAGAAAGCAGATATGGACTAAAATACATGCATCATGTCCTGATTTTATCTACTTTCCTCATCTGATGTTACATTTGTCTGGGAATGTTTATTGTGTTTTCTATTTAGAATTATGCATTCGTTAATCAGATAGGACTGGGCCCCAAAAAATCAGGTTGAGTTTATATCAAAATGTTATACCGGCTTGCCTCCATATCCGGCACGTATCTTCTTGGATTTGGATGTCGTGAGAACCAGTGTGAACTGCAAGAGGGAAGCTGACCATATCGTCAGGATAGTAACAATCAGTTCCAGATTGCACTTGACCTTTTCTTCTTTGAATGCCTCAAAAACTAATATACCATGAAACATAGAAAACATTTAGTTTGCTACAATACATCGTCTTTAAAAGTTATCGCATATGTATCACAAATTAAGCTGTATCTGTTTCAAATAATCGCTTACACCTCCATTACAATCAACGCATAATTTTTTTTCCAACAAACAAGGGTCACAGAAAAGATGTCGCTCTCGAACTTGACGTCGAAAGAACGTCTATAATTATGACACGCATGTAGGTTTTCGGACCATTGTTTACGTCTTGACGTCGGATAACCATCCATTGGCGTCCAACTTCGAAGCGTCGTTTACGCAACGTCTTTTTAACGTTCGCTAAACAAAGGTCGTGACAACTTTCATATAGGCCCAATCCCCGAACTTTCTACACGTTGGGGACGTTTGCCCTGTGGATTATCATTATAACTATGCTGTAGAGCTACGTACATATGTTAAGCTATACAGTTTCATTATTAGACCACTGCATGTCTTATTTGGAAGGAAAATATACGTTTAAATAAATTCTATGTGTTTAGACCTTATGATATCTCTTTATATTTACATTCGATGATATCGGCCGCCATTCCAATATAGACCAATAGTAGCTGCGACAATTCGTCACGTGATATGTCTCCCTTGGGCAGCAGCCAGCGACCCATGATGAGCACGAAGAGGAGAAGTTGCTCGATTAAGACGACCGATTGGCTCGGCTCGAAATGAAGCGCCACCTAAAATACATGTATATTTTTTCATGTAAAAACTGAGGGATCGAACTTCTTTATAAAGGTCACGTGACTGCAAACATGAGGCAGATATAGAAATGGCAGTTTAGGAAATCATGGATATACAAATATGGTAAATGCATGTTTTGATCAAAGAAAATAATGTAGCGAATCTGTTTGGCGTTTTGTTTCAATATATTCGATATTTGTAATTTCTATTACTGATAAATGTATCGATTTGGTCGCCACTTGCGATTTTCACTGTTTTTCTTGACGTATAAAATCGCAAAGAGCGGTAATTCTGTTGTTTCTTGTGGTTTCATAAATAAAGAAAAAAAAACAGTGAAAATTGCAAGCGGCGGCAAGAACGTTTTAGCACATTTTATAAACAAATTTCATATACTTATACTCACTCCATTAAACAATGTAAGATTTTGAATGCTATCTGAGTTGTCAACGGTGGCAGACGAGCATGTTTCTGAATTCAACCGATATTCGAGCATGCTCAGTTCCAACACCCAGACACACGGGATCAGCGTCAGGAGGTAGAAGAAGACGCTCGGACAAAACCTAAATAGCATTGTTCCTGATTAGTTTGATAATAAAAAAACAGAGACTGGTTTTAAATTCAAAAGATAATGTCGCGGCGAATTGATACACGCTTCACCCAAGAAGTTATTACCTGTGTGCCCTGTCAGAAATCCGTCTACAGTTTCGGTCTTATAATAAAATAATATAATGCACATGCACATGCAACAAATAATCAATCTTCGTTATAAATAAACCATGTAGTTAGATATTCTATCTTTGTTATAAACAGACAGTGTATTATTGAATAAAATCATTATTGGAATATATCTTGAATTTTTTTTTTTTCGATTTCTTTAAACGGGAATGGAACTGATAACTGAATAATCAAAATAAACTAGAACGAACAACATTAAAATCTATCATAATTGGCCACATTTATTTAAAACAAAATATCCATAATACAAACAAATTAAAAATTTAAACCTCACCATTTATACTCGGCTCCTTTCCGCACACAAATTGTCACCACCGCCTCCACTAACAATCCCGCCAACCCACTGAGCAGCAACCAGTAGACATCGAGCCATCGCTGGTTCCATTCATCCGGTGGAAAGGCTATGCGCCCGACAGCGAGAAGGCAGTGTCCGGTGAACGCCAGTCGCGTTATAGCCGCGCATAAAACGCATTTCAAGCCGACGATTATACGACAAAGTCTGCGCACGGATTTCGCACATGATGTCATGATGGTAGTTGATTGTTATCAGCGGTCATTCATATCGTAACTGTGGAAGGGTTATCGTTATCCGATCGGAACGAATATAACTCAGATATCACGATCTAAAGGCCTATTTTGGATATATATCATTCACAACCCTTTGTTTTATATAGTAAATGTTATCTTGTTTAATACATAACTTAGAAAATAAATTGTTTTATGTACACAATAAGGTGATTGCAAGCGTACACGAATTTGTTACGATAGCTGTAATATTCATAAAAGATTTTATAGTAGGTCTAGCGCGATATTGCTTTTACTTTTTTTCATTGAATTTCGCAGCGATCGCATAAAATTCCGTAAGCGCCTGTCTTATCCATGATATGAGTTTGTATAACATATTTTCGTTTGTTACACATTGAAATGTTTTTTTTTTAAATAAAAGCAACATTGAAATGCTTATATTTTAATAAACAACATGTTCCTATCGGGAAAAATGTGAAACAATGAATGATTCTGTGATATGACGATAAGCGATAAAAATAAAGCGAAGAGATCGGTGCCCAAAGACATGCACTTTGGTCAAGTGACCGAAACATGGCCTGTGGGTAATGGGGATGCGATAAGTCGAATCCTTCGGTTTTAAAGTGGACAACTTCATGTTTTTTTTCTAATTTCGAATCTCTCTCCATGGATACCATAAACAAGAATTTGAGCATGGTTTACATGTAGATCTCGACTCTTAGGTCGCCTATGGCCTTGCTCATTGATGAGTTCACACAAAGGAATTCCCATGCGTATGATGAAATATAGTTACTTATTTGGAATTTTTCTATATGACACAGCGCACATAATATTTTCATGGATTCAATCTGAAAAATTATTCCGGTTTAACTACCTGTATTCTGAGTTAAAGAATAAACTACATACATGTACATGCATATAACCACTATAAAGCTACCAAATTACCTACTCTGTGTTATTTATGATATTGTTATCATATAGATGATTCAAGGGATTATATTCTTTTATTTGCTTTCATTGCATGCGTATATAACAAATATATAATCAAATATGCCGATAGAACGACATTTTCCCGATTTTTAATGACAAAGTCGTCCAAAATACTTCGCATGCAAATAAATCGCTCTGAACCTGTGAAAAAAGTTCAGTAGCTTACTAAGAAATCGAGCTTTAGAGATTTTATTTTAACAGCACATGAAATGATAAATAACTAATTACTTGTATTAGTGTGATCTTTAAAGACCATTGTACGCCTAATTTATTTATAACTTTGTGTAGTTGAAAACCAATTTCACAAGGAAACGAAAGAGGACAATTGATATGTTTTGATAAGACTATTCGTGTCAAGACTCGTCCTATCTTAATTCGTTTTCCCCTCGTTGACAACAGCGTAAATAGACTTCTAGTCGATTAACAAAAGGAGTATTTTTAACTTCCTTAAACGCTTAGTTAGATATCAAATTGCAGCTGTCGATGAATTAAACATTGCATTTATTAGATAAATGCAGTGAAGAACACTTTGAATGTATTGAAGTATGTGGGTTAACTTTGTAACACATAAAAAATATTTGAGTTATATAATTTTGATTACTTCATATTGTTTGGAGTTAAGTATCAAATACAATGGAGCTGATTTTTAAACTGAACGCATAAGTTATATTCGACTCGTATATAATAAAATCTATTTGTCAGTTGGATAAAAAAATATAGATTGTAAATGGATTTTTTTTTATTACTTTTTAAATACGTATTCTGGATCACTGTAATATTGGATATGTAAATAACCACATTTTCCATTTTAACCTGATCGCCGATAATGTATGCTTATTCATAACCATTACATATGCGTCTTAGCTTTATAGGTGTATTTATATTCTTATATAGACCAGCAATACAAACATAAAACTTATCGCTGAACTTTTCATGAAATCATAGAATGGAATTATTTGCAAAAAAAAAGTCTTAAAATGATATCAACTTTATAAATTTGATCGATTTAAATCAAGGATCTGTGAATTCGGAGACTAGATCAGAATAAATGTTTAATATATTTATGAATTAAAAAGAAAAAAACAATTGTGGTAGAAAATGGATGGCATTTCGCTAATGATTCTCTGTTTGATATATCAAACCGCTTCCATGAATGCGGGTGTTATAAAATGTGGTGATGGGGTCAGTAGCCGTAGTATGTTTGCTGAGAACATACACGTTTGCATTTTTTTTACTTATAAGACATTATTCCGAAGAAAACCAGAAGTTGATATTTTAAAATACATTTTATTTGGCAAAATGTTGATTTTGGACATACATGTATATAATGTGATAGGATCAGTAAAGATTTTAAAGCACGGTCGAATTTCTATATAAGTTTCATTTTTATATTATCTATATAACATTTCCTTTGTAGATGGGCGAATGCTCTATTACCAAAGGTACGTTACTTTTATTAAGATTTTTGTACAATGAATGGGCCTTGCTTTATCCTAAGAATATCACAAGAAATAAGACGATACCACTCATATCTATAAATATCATTAAGTTCAATAATGCAATAAATTTACCTTTTTTTTGTAGAGCACACTGCATCTTGCAAGCCAACAAGCAAAGAAGTTCTTGAGTTCCCCTCATTGCCGACTGATCTCGGATTCTCGGCAATTCTCTCTAACAAGTCACGTGTCCCGTTTCAACGCATCACGTGGAAACTTCCACAGGATGGTAACAATAATTTGATTCCGTAGATACCTAGAAATAAATATCTTCAAATAGCACTTTGAAATCAAGCAAATACTATAATAAGGTTTGACGTTTCATATTCAGTATCAGTATGGCATTAATGTGTGTGGGTAATAAAGTGTGTACTCTTGTATTTTGTTTCCAAAGGAGCACATGGAGATGTACGGGGTTTCCGTTTGGACTCATTTCGAATGGATCAAAGTTCAAAAGAGAGTTGGATTTATTGTTTGAATCAAACACCATCCGTAGAGGTAGAAGTAACCACATACAATAATGTATTCCATAAAAATACATTGTATGATCTCTTATTTTTTACTAGATATGGGTATTTTTGGTCAATGTTTAACGTATATACATAAAAAATATTTTATAATTCGAAAAACATTGTCAGAGCTGCTAAATATTAACATAAATTTTTTCAATTATTTGATTTTGTTTTTATTCAGATTTTCTTTATTTTATTAGAATACTAATTACGATAATCATATCATTTTATTTTTCGTAGGCGATTTTCGAGCATAATATCATCAAACCTCACAGTCTCTATCATGAGTTCCATGTACTTCCGGAGCGGGAACCCAGAACGGGTTATCTTCACCGCGTCATCGATGTTTACAAACAAGTGCACAATGGTAGGAACAGATCATCACATACATATAATTTAATGTCGCTCATTATTATAACGAGGGCACTCAACGATTTATTTTTTCTTTTATTCTTCAAAATGTTTATTCTAAAGTCCCAAGCAAGAAACGCAGAAAAGCTATTGCAAGCAAATTTACAATCTCCTACCAGAATAAAGATTTCCAGAAATCAAATGTGTATGAGGTTATTCTTCCACAGATTCGTTTACAAATACTAAAATTAGATATAGGTGCATTGGTTTATGTACTTACAAACAGAATTCAAGAGTAAATTAAAATTTCCGAAAAAATCTTTATTCTGTTCTGAAAAAAGTTGCAAGCAAGGAAGAGCTACTACAAGAATAAACATTTACCCGAATAAATCGTTGAGGGCTCCTCTTATAATAATATTATTTAAACTTGATCACCGCTTTATGATATCGTTCAGTGATGATGTTTCACTTGCCGTTATGCCGTATCCACAATTTTCCGAGTAGAACAAAAAAATTATATATGGAATATATTGCAGAACAAAACACAGCAGTTTGGGCACCAGCGATGCTCGAAATCCACAACGCGTCATGTGACTCGAGCATCAGTCTGAAATTCACCGCCCCTCCGTTCAGCTATGGTTTTGATAATCTTAAAATAGTGCTTTACTCTCCGGCACGGAACCGAGAAGTCGCCGAGATATTCAAAGAACATGATATCGATGTAAGTTTTGAATCATGACAATGACTTCATTTTGAATACGCAAAAGCATGTTTTTATATCAAAAGGACACAACATATCAAATACCCGGTAACATAGAATCTATATACTTTCATGATTTGCTTTAAATGAATGAATGTACCTAAGATATTTAGCTCAAGGTATTAAGCTCATGGAGATTTTTAAATATATATGACCTCATCACACTTTTCGGGTCACTTTTTTGCTGTACTTAAATATAGATATGTTTTTGTGTTTATTTGTCTAACCTTATCATTGTTTTTTTTTTAGAATTCTGGTGATATCCATCATGATTTCAATGGTCTTCCTAATGACATTTACATAATCAGGGTAATACACTTGATTTAATTTTGGTTAAACTTAATGCATTGAAGCAATCTAACATAGAAGACGTCCTATGTAATGGAATCTATCCTCTTGACATTACTTTTGGTTATACATGTATAAAGAGGTTTTCATTACGGTTTTATTACGTCGCAGACGTATAAATAACGTCGTGCAAATACTGCGTCATAGATTTCATATCAATCGAGCGAATTGACATATAGGGATTAAATTTTACTTAATTATCATATATGATTTATTGTTTGAGATGTTTATTCGCATAGGAAATAAAAACATGTACAAACAAATCAAACTAAATCAAGTTAGGAAAAATAAAATGCGAACTCATTGGATGGAATCATAATTAATCACCTTACCGCGTGGCGTGTCGACTGACGTTGCCTGCCATGTATCTCCATCTTCTCCTGTCTTGAGCGACTCACTTGGCGTCCACGATTAATAGTGATTGAAAATGCTTATACTTAACAATGTGCCCTGAAAACAATATTGAGAAAAATATTATTTGTAAGATGATATTAAGATTTAGGCCGAGGTTACACAGAACTTTTTAAAAAGTTAGCAGTTATAAAAGTGAGCTTTTTTAGTGGTTACACTGACGCAAAAAGAAGTGAAAAGGCTTAAAAATCGAGGTTTTCTCCCGTTTCCCTCCAGTATTTCAAAAAGAGTTTAGTGAAATGCATGGTGTCAAACAAACTCAAATGAAATTCATTATTGTAAAATTGGCGTTTAAAAAAGTCACTTTTTTCCCCGCTAACAGTTTTTCCCGCTAGCTTTTTCCTCTGTTTTATAGCAAGATTGTCGTGACAAAACGCAGTGTAACCACTTTTGACTAAAAAAAGCTTGCGTGAAAAAAAGTTGCTGCTTTGTTTGACACGAGTTTTTATAAAGAAAATAGAGGACTAATAGAGGACAAAATAGAGGACTAATCCCCGACGTGAAAAACAGTCAGCTCTGTGTAACCGCGGCCTTATATATTTTGTTCGTAGATTTTCATGCCTGCTTTTGATACAAACGAATATTGCAAGAAAAGGGGCCAACCTACGCTATGCGACTATGTCTCTAGCTCCGAAATAACGATTGATAGTGAGTATTTTGACAGACTTGTCATACAATCAAAACACGAATCACAAAGCAAAAATAAAACCCTTTTCCGACGTCGCTTCCTTATGCGACGTAGTACTGCTTGGCCATGTCGAAGCTAGTGTATCTTTGTTAAACATATCATTGCTTGTTGATAGTATCCAGGTATCGTTATTGTTTGGTATTCTTTGCGATATGCCTACGTTAAATGACAACAATTGTAGTCGTATTGATGTCAAACAACGATCGTCGTTAAATATTCCAAATCACAAATTTACAATGATTTTATTTTCTATGTTCATGAGTAGAAGGACATTTCGTTAATATACTATGTCCTCCGCGAACTTATTTATAAATCATTCAAATATAATACTACCATTTTCGGCCGAAGTATTGCCGAGTTGGCTGTTTTATAGCGTATACTGCGAACAAAAATCGATTGTGTATTGTTTACTCTTCCCCAAATGATTATGTCATAATAATTTACTTCACTAGCCAACCACTCAAAGTGCCAACACTACAAACCAATAACCACGACCCATCCAACCATCGAAGCACGCGTACCAGCTCCGTCGGACCCCCTGATCGATGAGCCAGAAGTCGGTTTATCGAAAGATGTTGACAACGAAGCTACCAATGCCAATGCGATCCTTCTTGGTGCGGCCATCGTTTGCGTTGCTATGGGACTCGTTGTTGCTACGTGTGTGGGAGCTCGTTATGTCAAGGGTGATGCGCTCATTCATATTTGATCTTTATATTTTCTAATCATGACGTTTGGAATTCGAATTCATTAAACTCATTTAAGTGTGTGTATTGCAAAATGACAGTTTATTAGTGAATATGCATTTACTATTTATATGTGTAAACATAACGGTATTTTATAAATAGATAATGTCTTGTATATTGTATATATTTTATACAGATATATGACTATATATAATATATGACTCTAATTCCAGACTGGGCCGCAAAAAAGAGAAGTCAAAAAGAGAACGCGGGCGACGCTCGCACTATAGGAGATATAAGTCGCCTGCTTGACACCCAGAGTCGTTCCATTCAGAGCACTGGCTCCACTGTTCCCCGCCACTATGACCCAAAGACCAAAGGAATTGCTTTTGGAAAATCGTAAGCACAACTTTAAATGTAAATTTTAATTGTATAGCCTTATTAGTGTGTGTTCAACCGTTCCGAATAAGCTCAAAGCACAAATTATGCGCTTCAAAAGGAAAGCCACATTTGTATAAAAACATGGAAGTTTATCACTTCTGTTCACCCGAAAAGCGCATAATATTTTGCTCTTCTATTCCGGGTGAACGCGCTTTAAGTGTTCGATACCTGGTGTATATTTAAGATTGACATCTGTAATATTAAAAAAAATAGGGTAGAGAATTTATCATTACGCACAGTGATGTGGCAATCATAAACATCATTAAGATGCGACTAACGATGTTATGTGATGATAATATTTGTATTTTGCTTTGATTACAGGCGTCAGAATGCAATCATCTATGTTTTCCCTTGCGAGAGGAGTCCGAGGAGGGCTGAACACTCACGAATATAGGTTTATAAGAGAATATGGAACTGTGCGGTGATGTTACATAGACAACTTATTGTGATAGAGACACTAATAATTAGATCCACTAGCATGAAATAATAAGTATTTTTTTTACTCAAACGGCCATCACCCACAATGATTATTTTAGATAAGCATAACCATTGGCTATATATGATATATTGGCAAGAATATATAGTTGTTTGATAATAAAAGTGTGTTTGAAAGCTACAATTTACATATATTATGATTATCTTATTTCATTGTTAATCGAGTTTTGAAAAATGCTGCCTTATGTAAGAAAAAATACAAATAAATATAGCAAAATGTTAATTTATCGCTATATTTGTTTCGTTACATTGTTTCAAAGAGTGAAAAAAAAACATGATATTATGAGTAACAAAATTACATATACATAATTTAGTTTTTCAGAGGGAAACGAGCCTTTAAAAAAAACAAGAAATAATTCTGTTGAAAAGCCAATATCCAATGTCGACAATGAAGTCAACTTTGACAATTTTAACATTTGTTTGCATTGTTCTCTAATTTGTTATCAAACGAGTCGAAATTAAACGAGCCCTGCGATTTATAAGATAACTCACTCTTTCTCGCCGATATGAAAAATATCTCTCGGCTACGCCTCGCGATATTTTTCATATCGGCTCGAAAGAGTTAGTTATCCTATATATATAAATTTCATCTAGGTAAAAACCGCGTAATTTCTATGTTTGAATTAAGCGTTTTTATCCTCACGTTAAACTGGTATAAACAACAATAACAACCCCGCTTTGAGCTTTTTTAGTCAGTTTCGGTTGAACGCGGCTTTATACGCTGCTGTGTTGGTTTCATAGATATTCGTTTAGATTAAGATTGAATATAGAGTCTTCATAGTCTTATCGTATAAATCACGTATTGAAAGAAAATGGTAATCTAGGTTAAGTATGAATATGAAATATATCTATAACACAAACAGAGCTATTCAACCCAAAACCAGCCTTGATAATTGCTTTGTTTGCACCCCGTGTATTTTCACAGCAGTATGTATCGAAATGAGTAAAATGAGAATAATATGTACTAATACATAAAAGAACATAAAACAATTTCAGAAACACTTTTAAGTATAGCCAAGCTATTTTTAATCAGCATTGGCATTATATTATTAACATTATTACAAATGTTACTTGTAATACTGGATTAAGTTCAAAACACCACTAAGAGTTTATAATCTATGTGATTGTAATTAATTTTAAAGAAAGTCATTGAAAAATTATCGGAATGTCTTCACCAACACCTGGAACCAAGCGCATCGACACAGATGTTGAGAAATTGTATCCTTATTTTAATTATGGTGAACTACAGGGAAGCATCTTAAGATTGTTCAAAACCAGTTTGAGAAACGAGCTGATGAACTTGCTCAAATTGATTTAAGCCACAACTATAGCTGGTTTGTTAAATAATTTAGCTTTATTTAATGTGCACCAAAACTTTATCACCAGGGACCAAACCAAACCAATACTTGCTTATTGCATTTTCTGTTATTTTATATATTTTCTTAATCAACGCATAGTTGCTACTTGTGTATACGAATTGAATTATCAAGTGTATTGATCATAATCACTGTAGTTTGCATTCCTTAACAGCATATCAGAATAAACAAACATGAAGTGACAATACTCGGTGGTTTAAATGAATTTGTCGTCAAGTTCCACGGACCAGTTGGAAGTGAGTTTACAGATTCTTTTTTTACATTTTGGCCCCGATATGAAAATTGAGTGCATGGTAGTTAACCTGTTTTTTATTGAAATAATTGGTACGCCGTTGCATCATATTTTTCTCAATTAATGTCAGAGATGGGATAAACATACGGAAATATCATTACAATCTCTGATGTGTGTGTCATGTCTTTTGTATAAAAAACCATTGCCTGCCATTTGGTATTTTTTATTTGTTTTTTTTTTAAACTAGTACTCTTTCAACGTGAATATAATGTAACTGTTTTCTTCTTTTTATTGCATAAGTGATTAGTGCGCTTTATGTCAAGTTGCCTTTCACGGAATACTTAAGTTTTAGTAAAATTTGTTAGGAAATCGTTACTTTTGAAAGCTGAATTTTAGCATAGCAATAGAATAAGTTATTGCAATCATTGTGATATAGTTTTTAGGATAAAATTAAAATTCGGAATAAAAATTACATAAGACAGTGATTTTTATCAGGAAAATAGGAAAATATTTTGAAATATTCTAGTGACAGCTAATTGAGATGTGACACTTCTCAACTATTTTTAATTGGTTTTCGTCATGTTGTGGTGCCAAGTATTATTCCTGTCAGCTTTCACGATGTGCTATTCAAGCGATACATCGACTAATGTCCCATGGCTCTATTGTTTTCTCGATGGGAATATACAAGTTAACTAACTGGCCTACTTAATACATTCTTATGCCACACTGTTTTCAGTGGAAATATTTAGCCTAAAAGTATATACCCCACTGTTGAAATCCATGCATTGAATTTAAAGGCATCTCGAGAACAATAGAGCCTTGGGACATATTCGATACCTAACACTTTC
>LQRL01103581.1:11809-31458 GCA_001703475.1 Hydroides elegans
ATCGGTTAATTTTAAAGATTTTGAAAAGTCATTAAGCGCACGTATGTTGTTAATTTAAGCGTTTTTTATAACCTTAACAATTTCATAAATCATATATCTATATGGGGGTTATAATGAGCTGGATTTTTGCTTTAGTTTCATTCTTCATTTTTTTTTGCATAAGGATTAAGTAAGTGACATATAAAAGCAAGGATTTGAATATTGTTTGATAATTGTTCGAACAAAATCGACTGTTCATGGACGATTTGTTTCAGTTATATATATATTTGATTACGTTCACATCGGCATACTCACAGCATCCTATCCGCATTCAAAACAATGTTCTTTTGGTTCATATCCTTAATTTATTAATGCAATATAAATCCATACAAATTGTGTGTTATCTTACGATAAATAAATAACTATCCTAATATTTGGATCTGAAACAAACACTGAATGAAATTTCACAGAAAATAAATACCGATACATGTACATATTTATTAAGTCTTGATCTTTAGTTTAGCGCCGTTTTTCATTTTAACATTCAAATGGGAAGATAAAACAGGCGCTCAAATATGTGAAACGAATATAAATTGAAGTATCTGGAAATATAGTATGACATCTCATGGCCAAACTTAGCTGGATAGCGAGGACTGGCGATAAGATGCTGTTATTTTTTTACGAAAAACTATAGGGAGAAGGCATTGTATAACTTATCTCATTTCCGGGTTAACCAGCTTATAGATTCTCAATTTCATTTGAAACATGGCTTATGCTAACAAAGATGGGTTCGAATGGGGATTATCTTAATTAAAGATATTAAAAACCGATCAAAATCCCATCATTTACATGTTCAAACTACCTAGAAATTGGTATGAAATGATAACAGAAATGCAGCTAGAGCCACCCAGTGCATTTTAGCCCTTTAAATGCTGTCATGTGGCGTCACGCGGATTGTAGCTATAGTATTGATGGCCTAAAATGGATCAGATTCGAATTTAAAACTAAATAAAAAGGATAAACACAATGATATTGACACTTTCCTAAACCTAAATATTTATTGACAGGAAATATGCAGTTACCAAAATAAGGTCTATATAACTTTAGAAACGGTTGTATGCTATATGTGCTCTGTTTTACATACCAACTCATACATCTTTCCGTTTGAGTGTTATATCATGAAAATGCCTATGTTGTTTTAGCATTTCCCATCCATCTTACTTCTGAATATTTTGACCCTATTAAATGCCCGTTCGCCATACCGATGCATTATTAGTATCGACGGCTGGGCATCCGATAGACGAGACTGAGTATCAAGGAAACAAAATGAAATAAAGATTCCGTGCATAAACGTGTTGATTGTATTATGGCTGTCTGGCGAAAAAATGACAATAACTTATAACATAAAACTGACTAACCTATTTGTAAAGGGTCATTCATACAGCGATTTATCAACGCAAATAAGTGGTTTTATGTGATAAAGGTGAGAATTTGGTGTATGACTCGACGAAGAATATTTGACTTACTGCGAATTCAAGTGAATTAGAGTTCTCTATGTGCTTTATAGTGTTCATATATTTATGTACGGAACCCTTCAAATGAGGTGAAATGATACGCTGAAAGTATCCGAAAGAAATGGCATGATATTGAATTAATTTCAATGTACCCTATCACAAGGGCAGGGTTGAACTGGAAGCTGGAAGCGATAAAAACTCAAAGGTTGAGAGTCACATGGAAGACAAGACATTTCTATACTTCAAACTTTAAATTAACATTTGTGCAATTGTTTTGCAATTTGGTGAAATATATATTTACTCTAAGCGAACAAACATGTATCTAGCATATCTATTCACACTAGAAATGTATCACATTACGAACTTTTACGATTAATTTTGCAGAATGTTGAATGACATTTGATACTTGGCTCATGAATTTGACTCTAATAGGATATTACTTGAAAACAGACCTCAGAAAAATGTCAGATGCATGAAAAATATAATGAGGATGAGCATTGAAAACATGTGGTTTTCGATGAAAAAAGTTAACTTACTGATAAGTTAGAAAATAAAACAGATAGCATTTTCTTTAAGGTCGATTGATTTTCACTAATTGTCTTTATGAACAATTGAATATTAATCGCAGATGCTATGTGATACATTGCTCATGAATGAGAATAAAGTATGACTATAATAGGATTCTAATTAAAACCAAACTTCGTAAAGATGTAAGATCTATGAAAAATATAAGAATGCGTAGCAAAAGCATATGTTGTATTGTAAAAGATGTTTAGGAAAAAAGTTGTTTTATCAGCCTGTGTTTTCTATATTTCTTTTATTTATAAAAACAACTTCAGATATATAGCTGTTAAATTATTAATTTCATGTGAAATGTAATACTTTGCTCATAAATATGACTATGATTGGATTCTAATTAAAACCATGCTTCATAAAAATGCCAGGTCTATGAAAAAATTAAGCAGCGAAAGCATAGAATCAGCGTATGGTGTATTGTAAAAAATGTTTAGGAGAGAAGTTGTTCTATCAGTCTGTGTTTCTACACCACTTTATTTATTAAAGCAACACTAGATATGATGAACTGCTGATTATATGTTCCTTTCAATCAGTGTAAAACACTTTATTTTGTGCTGAAAAATAGGTAGATTGTAATACTTAAACTGATCTTCTATGACTGATGTTAATAGATATTAGTTGTTAATTACGTGCAAAAGCAATTTAATTGTCTTAAATCATTCGCGCATGAGTGAACTACGTTTTCAATTTGACGTTTTGTCAAGTCGCGCTTGAAATTATGGATGTTATTTTGGGAAAACGAACGACGGGTAGAATGAGGACAAACGGTTGGTAGAGTCCGTATCATATTTGGTTAACTATCAGTTCTATTAGATCCATTGTAGAGCAAATCCAGCTTGCTTTTCACTTGCCATATGACTACATATGTACATGTACCTCTATCAGAGAGCTTATATTATAGAGAGGTGCAACTGCATACGAATCCTGAATTAATGAGCTATGTGCTGCCTCTCGCGGCCGCCTTCATTAACTAAACATCATACTCCACATGGCATTCAGTTCAAGTGCATTTACATGTACATATCCTTGTAAACATGGGGAAAATAATAAAGCAAGGTGTTGAAAGTTGTCCTAAGTTTGGATGTTTAAATAGAAGATATTATTGTGAACTATAATTTTTTAGGTTTCCAAGAGACAAAGAAATGTATATATTTTTGCCCACATAAAATATGTTTAATGTAATTTGTTTATTCGTATTCCATGTGCATCACACATATTTTATGTCTACACGCTGGATAACATTTGAAAAGAGTATGTGATGTTATCGAAAAACTATTATTATCTCTGCATATTGCAACAATATATATGTGAACTTAATCACAAAGAGGAAAATGTGTTTAAAAATAGATATTGACTAATTCAAGGTCGAAACTAATAGAAATAATAAAATACAGCTCCATGAATGCGAAAAACCCTGACCCTCTACCACTCGATTTGTCGCGTAGACATGTCGCATCGGATCATTGCCCATCCTTTATGTTTATATTTAGGAAATAATCAGAATGATGTAATTGAACGTCCATGTACTTTAGTTACTATTCACTTCCATGTACATGTATATGTATATAAAATACCTATGTACATGTAAATTCGCGTGTTTCTTACCAGACAGTGAAAATGTTAAACGCTAAACGTTAAACGCTAAACGGTCCCCTAGAAACGTTTAACGCTAAACGTTAAACGTTAAATGTTGAAACATACATGTAGCTGCCTCATTCATACAATATAAAAACATCTTTGAACATGTATAAGCCCTAACCACGTGTCAATTGACGTTAAACGCTAACCGTTAAATACTGATATTGCAAACGTTGAACGCTAAACGCTAGAAATACTGTAGGATCGGAACCGCGCACCACTGTTACGGTATTTACGTCTTAAACTCTCAATTCGCTCCAACGTTTATAATGTGGTTGAAACCAATTATATATATAACAAAATAGATGTGGAGTTCATCATTATGACAAACCAAACTGCAATAAGCTATGAAATACTTAAACTTACACATTAATGGGCATAGTTTTTGTTTCGGGTCGTTCAATATATGGAATGTATCTGATCAAATCATACACGAAGTATAGCTCTAATGCATACTGTAGAATTCTACTATAAGAGATCGAGAGCGAACTAACGTTGTTTTATGTACTTTGGTTAAATATGTTATACATAATGTTATTCATTATCATCAATAGAAATTCCGTTGCATGGTTTCAAATATAATTATATTAGATAAATTGTAATATTATAAAATGTATCACACTTCATCATCTACCAAGTAGCTGTGATGTATATTGTTCTATAAGACAGAGAGTCTATTTTGTTTTGTGCACTTTGGTTTATATGTTGCATATTTATTATGTTATTTATTATCATTAATAGGAATTCCGTAGCGTCTATTCATATAGAATAATATTAAATCAATTGTAATATTAAATACGCATTGAAAAGTAAACGTACATGAACATGCTTTTGCATAGTAACAGGCTCTATACTCTTTGCGTTTGCATGTGAGAGTGGGTTTATAATAAATGCCAACACGAGATGTCGCTAAAAGCTCACTGCCACAACATGCATGATAGCAAGATGCACCTCTCTTTATTTAAGCTCTCTGCCTCTATTTAACCCAAGCCAAATAACTTAATCATATCACAATCTCTCAACACTCTCTAATAACTATAACCCAGATCGCGCGAAAAAAAAGTGTTTTTTTTTTAGCGATTTCATGAAGAAAACATAACCAGAAGAGCAGGACTAGAGTAAGTGTGAATATATGTGATGTATGAAAGCAGAAACATTAAATGCTGATAGAACATACACTGTACAAGTACAACCCAATTAAAAAGCAAGGTCATTAAACAGATCAATTTAAATTGCAAGATATTCCAATGGCGGATCCAGATTCGAACGGTAGAGGCGAGTATATGCATTCAATTTGACTGAGAGAAGAGGGTGTGTTTGCTATGGGTGGGCCTCCTGAATTCGCTAGTATAGTCGATTCCATGTTCCATTTTTGTAGGTATCTTACCAGCTTAACCTCCAAATAGGATTCAAATAGTGATTGAGCAATGAACATTTGCTATGAGCTGCTTTTAGTTAACTTGAACAATACTCACGCTAATGTAAACACGGCATCATGTATCTAAAACAAATCTGTCGGATGCATGTCTATTCTCGTGTTTTATTTAGAAACAACTTTCTTTTGTTGCACAATCCTAATCAAAAACACAAACCAGAACCCGAACTCTGTAAAAAGAACATAATGCTTGAACTCGGATAATTTCGGATAATTTTGCCAAGTGCGAACGGAAAAATGGTGGCACATTTTATTTCCCTTTTCTCAAGAGTACTTTGATAACATGTTAGATAAACATTGCGTTTCCCTACCACAGAGTATGGATCTTCACAATGCTCGTCAATCGTGCGTTAACCTATTTTGAGGTTGATTAATTTGGCTTCATAAGAGTTACGGGCCTGGCCACATTGGAAGGCTTTTTGAGATTTCATTTGCCACAACAAACCCTGTTTCAATGTATTCCACATGGAAAACTCGTAAAACCCACTAAATTCGATGAGTATTCAAACCATGTCGATTTTTAAAGGTTTCCTATTAGAAATACGTAGTAAAATAGGGTTTGTTTGGGGGGAAATCTACGAAAAGTTTCCCTTGTAGCCAGGCTTTTAGAGCTAAACGGGAAACAAATCAAAACCTTGGAAGAAAGGTCAAATGGTTAATGTAAAATGAGTTACATCACTATTGTTGCACATGGTTCATTGCCTAAAACATCTAAAGAGCTATGTTTTGGTTGGTTCCATTGTGAACAGAGCAACCAGACCTTTGCTTTGAACAAGTATTTATGTAACAATGCAAAATCGACGTTTTGAGAACAAAATTTAGTATTTTTTTTAAGTTGATCAATATATATTATGAATGATTCACATATAAAATTTAAAAAAAATAGTATATGCCGTTCAAGAATAGTCATGAGTTCGTATATACCGTATGTTTTACATACGAAACTACGCTCCTGGTGTCTACCGGCGCACAGATGGAAAGCATTTACTTGAGAATTTCATAACTGCATAAAAACACACACAAAACTATTTTGATAGACCAGTTATATTTCGGCTAGTGACTGACAGTCGGAGGGACTCGAATTTGGCAGATGTCCGTTTCGCACTAAAATGGCGGTTGGGAACTTAAATTGTTGTTTTGATAATTATTGGAACTATAAAACACAAATGATCGCATTTATTTTCCAGAATATCATTTCACAGTCTTATACATCATCTTAACAAATCCCAAAACTCTTTTGAAGGGCACCCCACGACACGTTTTTCAAAAAGTTGTTAAATCACCTTTAAACAACATTATTAATACGAAAAACAACAAAATAATGTTTTTTGAACATTAAAATTTTGCAAAAAGGTGTTCCATTTCTCCAAGCCAGCTGACCAGTTTCACCTTTTCTAGCCAGCTTGGAACGAAAAAGGAACACCTTTTGAGAAAATTGAAATGTTGAATATAGCTAAACTACTTATAATATATTGCAAATAACAGTTTCTTAGACAATTGAAAGCAAGTTTAATTAATTTTCAAATAAAAATTCTCGCTTCTTGTTACGAAAATTCAGAAAATATCGAAAAAGGTGTTCCTCAAACTGCTAAAATCTCCAAGCTAGAACAGAATTTCTCAAAATCTCCAAGCCAGCTGGTATTTGGTGGGGAACACCTTTTTAGGGGAACAGCTCGTGAAGTGCTCTTCTCTTTTCATGTCTTTGATTCAAAGTAATTCGCCGTCTTTCAATCTTTTCATAGCCGTCGGTTAAAAGCACCTCTAATTTAGTTTTTGTCAAAAATTGCTTCGGTACTTTTATATAACATGCCATCTATAGAATCATTCAACTCAGGTTTTGCCTCGCAGATTTTCTATGGGACATATTTATCCACTTTTTTCTTGGATATTATTTATGGGACTTAAGTACGATCGAGACAAGCTGAGCATTAGAGATAATTGTCATTTTTTTTTCTTTCTTTCTTTTTTTCTTATTTTCTTTAAAGAGCAAAGTAATTAAGATCAGACCTCAACTCATTGCATCTTAATAACAACTCATTACCGCTATCGTTTCCTATAAATCTCATTGCAAATCTTTAGGAAAGGAACGGGGTGCCAATATTGTCTGATATAAGAAGTGGAAAGTGTTTCTGGTAGCTTTACGTAACTGGAATGGGAATTCGAAGGAGTCGAAATAATTCGAGTTATGAGTTCCCAATGGTTGTTTCGCTATAGTATCAAGGACTATTGTGTTTGAATGTAATTTATTTGTTTTATGTTTTAACAATGTGAATGGAGCGTTTCCGCGGACGACCATTAGGGCCTTGCCATATTTGAAGCTTTACCAAGCTGCTACTTTTTCCCCATAAATATACGCTACTGAAAAAAAACCTCATGTGTACATGTATCTCCTCGAAACGCCATGAGCTTAGTTGCTTAAAGTTCACTAGCTTCTATGCGTTTCAAGAAGTTCAAAGGTTAAGTAAATGAAACTCAGTCTTTTTGCGTTAAGAAACAGAATTTTATTTCAGGAATTTCTAAATGGAATTGTGTCAAACGGAATTGCATTGAGAGAAGCTTAGATCATCAGAGTCCGATCCATAATTATTACTAACACCCCCACCTAAGTGGTCGCTCCACGGGAATAATAACGCTAACTAAACCGTTTCCCTTGGTTACAATCAACTTCATCACATAAACGGATTTACTATGGAGATATCACTGTTTGTCCATATGGTTAACGATTCCATATTTATTTTCTTTGCACTTGTTTTTGACCACGGGCGGCGAAATGCCAAAATCATGCATGCATCATTGTGTATTCATAGGGCACTAGGCATTTTTTCGACAAGAAATGAGGGTAGGAGTGGATTGATTGTGTTTAACATGTTACCCACCTTGTCGTGTGTGTGTGTGTGTGTGTGTGTGTGTGTATGTGTTGACCCAATCGGCAAGGTAGCTCTTGGACAT
Source organism: Hydroides elegans (assembly GCA_001703475.1). Taxonomy (NCBI): domain Eukaryota; kingdom Metazoa; phylum Annelida; class Polychaeta; order Sabellida; family Serpulidae; genus Hydroides; species Hydroides elegans. The sequence continues at coordinate 19,901 of LQRL01103581.1, forward strand.
GACGTCACACATCCGTCCTTATTTGCGTCCATGTATGATCGTTTTCCGGACGTCCTTTAACTTCTGGAGTACGGAGGAGGAGCTTATTTTTCGTCGACTTTGTCACGACATTGTAATGAAGTTTTCCATATGTTCGCGACGAAATGAACGTCTGGGAGAGCTGCATTTTAAGTAAAAAACTCGACGTTGCTCAAAGTTTTGCCGAGTGGGGAGAAGATGATGAAGGGGTGGGGGTTGGTGAGCTGTATGGAAAGCTGTTTCATGAAAACGTGTTCCACATTTATTCCGCATGTTTGAGTTTTTTGTTGTTGTGTTCTTGTTAAAGTCTGTGTTCGATGGTGCCAGTCGAGTCCATCTACCTTTGAAGCTGCAGAAATGCATGAATAAACAGAACGCAAAGTGTAAAGAGGTTTTATCACATGGAAATATTGCATTCATGATGCAGGGCAATCATTCTATTTTGCAAAATGTTGCCAGAAAGATGCTATTGAGAAATCATTCTCATGCGCGAATCCCGAAAATACTAAATCTGAAGGCATCAATGGTATAAAATAAAACGGGGGACAAAACGGGGGCGGCTTTATTTTGGAGCCCCCTTTATATCCGCGCCTCATATAATGTTTTGAATATATTGTTTTCTATGTTATTGTAAAATAAAATATATCATACGTAGCTTAAAAATGGTGTTTCGAAATGTACATTTTTATGTATGACTGCTCTTACATCAAGAGTAGGTACAGGTATGTCGATTCAAGATACAACGAAATCCGGACAACTTTGGGACTGGACAAACCGTCCGATGCTTGATAAATGTCCGGATTAAGTTAAGAATTAAGTGCCTGAGTAAACCTGTCTAGTTCATGACTCGATTTCTTTGTATAAACCACTATAAAAAAAAGAGAAAAAAAATAGAATGAATAAAAATTGCGAACCTAAGTCACTGCCATATGCTTTGTCCAGATACCATTCATTGCTCGCTTCACGTTCTACTAAGCCATTAATGAGCGCAGACCTCTTCCGCCCAAATGCCTCCGCAAATGATATATTAGAGTTTTGCAATGATGGACGCAAGCTATTAACGGGGACCCTCGTGAGCGCGACGTCGTTAAAAAGCTATCAAGATGTGTAAATCGAAGTTGTCTTCGAACGTCACTTGATCACCAATAACGCATTTACAATGCCGTCAAAATACCAAGCCGCATTTAACGTCGCCATTTCATTGTTGATATTTCTAATACGCTGGGTTCACAAACGTTAAGATTAAAGTTTGACGTTCTTACGCTAAGACCTAATAATACGTTCGGATAACACATTAACTACTAAAATCGCAAATGAAGTCAAATCTGAATGGGATTTGGTTAAAACGTAGTTTGCCGATCGGGATGCATGTACTTGAGGGTATACGGTGTTTTAGAAGCTGGAAGGACACATGAATATGGATCACTCTCGTTTTTTCCTCTGGGCGATCTGAGGGTGTTTGTTTCATATAGGGAGCAGTATACAATGTGTGATATTTTTTTAAAGGGATTGCCGAATTAACTAAACGTTGAAATTGCCCCTTTATTAATATTCCCAGTAACAAATTAATTTTGGATATATGTAAGCCAGTTTTTTTTCTGGGCAGCAGTTGTGTTCATGTGGTGCTCTTCAAATAAATGTAATGGACGAAAAAAAAAAAACACACACACACACATCATTGCAATGAGCATCGGATTAGGTGTCTAGTCGGGTTCGGGTGACAAAACATTGAATGAAAACGTGCTTTTTTCGAAGGTCATCAACGCAAAAAGCGAAGGAGATTGAACGCATCGTAACTGAGAATGATTGCCGCGTAAAATGTCATTTTAGAAATTCCATCGAGTCACAGAATGCGCAATATTGGTCGGCATTTGTGTTGTTCCGCAAAGAAATTGAGGGAAGCGTAATCTACTCATTCAAAAGGAAGTCATTATTTAAATGAGATTTTTTAATCACTTAATATTTGTATTATTTGTATAATGAAAAAAAAAGAACATGCTATGTCGCAGGATTTGCAAAACACCCTTGAAAATTCGCAGCGATCGGCGACAATTCGCTCTAACCTGGTCGCACCATTAACTAAAACAAATATTTGAAAGATAAGATACTGCATTCTGCGCTAGTTTTTCAAGCTTTTTTTGTGATTTAAACATCAGAAGATCAACACAAATTGGTGCGTTTATTTTCAATTGAATTCTAAAATTATTTTTAGTATCAGTTTCCCAAGTTTTGCGCGACAAAACTTGAAATGGCAGACGGAAAATATAGTAGAATTCTACTAACGTTAAAAAGTGGTACCCCGGTACGTGTTCTTTCAATCAAAACTTATCATACTGTATGTCACAAATCGTAAGTCCTCTGTTTTATTTTCTTATTCATTTTGCATATCTTGTCTCTTTTCCATAAAATGGCATCGGTTTCAGCAAAACGAAGGGCTCCTTGCAACAATGTGTTAAGTCGACTTAACATGTTTTGCCGAAACATATTTCGAAACGTCACACGATTATAGATCCATGTTATGTATTCAATCTAAAACAATCAATAATATCGTAATGATATCATGATTTGGCCACTTACCAATCTTTATATAAATTTCAAATTAAAGAACATTCAAAGCCTTTATTCTCAAAACGTCGATTACTGACTTCAGACACAATGTTGCACGGATCCCTTCAAATGACAAGCGCTAATCAGTGTCTTGTTTTGATAATAGTGTAAACGATATCTGTTTAGAAACAACTGTGTCTAATGTTTTGAATGACAGCTACAGGTAATTAGACTGAAATCGGAACCGACAAAGCACTTCAATTAAAACAAAAGCAGAATCTCAATGAAATGTTAATTGATTTCGAAATTAACATAAGCATGTGATGAAATGTATAGTTAGTGTCCATGAACGATTGACATCGAAAATCAACTGCCAAAAGAAACGTGATTTTTAACCAAAAATGAATTTTTTGATATAGGATGTAACCATATCAAAAAGCATTTAAAACCTAGATCATGTAATTAGGTGTATTCACAAAATATATTTTATTTTCATTCACTCGATTCATCATTATTAGTGTGATATTTTTGATAGTCGAGAAATAAATTCGATTTTTTATTTACAAAACATACAGTGTTTATTCATTTTTTTGATCGATTCATCATTATTAACTTGATACATTCGATATTCATGAAATAAAAGGACATTCACAATAGATCAAATGTTTATAAATAAAGGCGTAATGATGATGTGACAATAATGTGGCTTTTGAATATAACTCTGTGATTGTAAAATGATGCATTTTCAAATCATTATGTGTTCATTATTTCTGATATTTCTTTTAAACATTTCATATATTTTTGAATTATTAATAATAAACCCCGAAAAAGAGTAGTTAACAGATGCTTTTCAATAGCTGGTTGGTCATATATTTTTAAAGTCTTTTAAAACAACGGCATTTGCGATAATTTAAAATTACCTTATAGTCGGTGTTGTGTCTATAATGAAGGGCACCCCACGACATATTTTTCAAAAAGTTGTAAAATCAACTTAAAACAACATAACACTTACCAAGACCAATCAAATAATGGATTTTGAACATTAAAATTTTGCAAAAAGGTGTTCCTTTTTTCCAAGCCAGCTGGGCTGATTCTCCCTTTCTAGCTAGCTTGGAACAGAAAAGGAACACCTTTTGCGAAAATTGAAATGTTGAATAGAACCAAATTACGTATCATATCTTGCAAATTACAGTTTATTAGGCAATTGCAGGCAAGGTAAATCTCTTTTGAAATAATTATTCTCACTACTTTATGTGGAAATTAGAAAACAATCAAAAAAGGTGTTCCTCAAACTGCTCAAATCTCCAAGCTAGAATGAATTTTCTCAAAATCTCCAAGCCAGCTGGAAATTGGTGGGGAACACCTTTTTGGGGGAACAGCTCGTGAGGTGCTCTTCTATAATTTCTATTTCCATTGCCTTGTTTCCACACGGATAAGTATTTTCTCACGAAAGGTGTATGTAAAGATCGTAACCTTAACCTATTCCAAACGACAATAGTTGTTCTAACGCATTATAGATGTACAGGCAACAATGTCTTTTGATGTTTATTTTCAAAATAGAATTTACGATGTTATGTACGAAAAGGCTGTTTTGAGCAAAAGAAAAACCTTTTCATTTTTAACAATATTTTGAATAAGAAATGGTTGGAGATGTTGCAAGAAAAACATCGTTATCATTTTTTATATATTTATGGGGCCCTTCATAAAAAAAAAAAAACAATTTCTTAACGTATGATTGGTCTTGCTACATCATTCTTCCCTAGTAAATCGTCATGAATTCTTCTTTGGTTTTGGAAACTGATGAATTGTAAAAGGTTTTTAAACACACAAAATACTCTTTCATTCTAAAAAAAACTATAAAGCAAATAGACCAAAAGAGCAACACAAAAAATGCTTTTGCGATTTTAACTCCTGCTCCAAAAACACCAAACGCATCCTTTTAACGGCTCTGTTTCAAAGCTTACGAATATTTCATGAGGCATGCCTGAAATAGGGGTCTTTGACATGCACCTCAGAGTTTAATCGTTTTCGTTTTTAATGGACGCATTCAAAAAGAGGGCAAAGCTAACTTTTTAAAAAGAGCAAGGGTCGGGCCAAATCGAAAGCTTTATGCAGCTTTTTTCTAATAAACCCGTTTTGTCCATGTATTCTTTATATGAAAACTCCATGAAAATTTAAAGTGACTTCAAGGTGCTTCAAGAAATTCCAAATAAATGCTATCTATGATTTTGAAAACATTGAAAAGTTACGGATGGTCTGGTAAACAGAGCTGGATGTAGCTTCAAGTGTAGCCAGACCCTTACTCAGTGTAATGATAAACGATTTATGTGCCGCTGAATTAAAACGATGCATTATGATGTTGCAAAAGTGCATATATCAATGTGCGGAAGTGCAGAACACGTAAATCAAATCTAACATTAAAAAAGTGGAATGAGAAGTAATAATTTTACTATGACACACATTTGCTAATGAATAGAATTATTCATGAATTTGAAACTATCCACATTGTTTTCTAATCCTGAAAGACTAAATCCTTGTTTCATCTAGAGTTCAGTTTACAAGTTCTGTTTGGTTTTACTCTCCCCCAGTACCCTTAAAGAACCATTTTCGAAAACAAATAATTCACGTTTACCAACCCCCTTTCGGCAGCAACCCGGCTTCATGTTTTATTAAGACGAAAAGCAACGTTTTTTGACAGCTTTTATCCGGCCCGTTCCCAGATGACATTTAAGATTCATGAGGCGGTCTTTTAGATTCAAAAGAAGAAGCAACGAAGGCAAAAAGAACCGGACACCGGGTGTATGGGAGATAAATTGAAGGGATCCGTACATGATGGGTTCGTCAAGAATTGACTTGCAGAGCATAATATTTCGCTTGAATATTTGATCTCGTGGTGTATTCGCAATTGTTACACTAACATGCGAAACATGTCGCATGATTCATGATTCATGTCATGTGACCAAAATCGAACCATATGCAACATTTCTGTGAGAGAATCCTGATGTACCGGGCATCGGGTCTATGAGAGATAAATAGAAGGGCTCCATGTAAAGCCCAGGCAAATCAGCGCTTTGAGAAAACATCATTGTAATCCTTTTTTTTAAAAGAAAGCCGATTGAAGTACATGACATGAATTATGGTCATGTGATGATAATCTGCGGTTAAAAATGTTAGGTCCACAAAACATATTATTGCATGGAACCCTTACATTGTCATTTTTACCCAAATGGCAACGGGAATCATGGATCTTTGGAAGGCTGCCAAAATTGAGCGATTAAAAATGACGGATTTTGTTGATGTTGATGGCTGAGTTACGGATTGAAGGTGACGAAAAAACACCTGTGAAGATATTTTGTTTTGTTTATGAGTTTAAAAATGTATCCCTCCATACGATACGATTTGCTTTTAACGAAATTGAGCATTTTGGTCACATGCATGGTCATTTGGGAGCATTTGAAACCCATGGTTTTCTTGACAAACCCATTTTTTCCTACGTTGGTCTACCTCACGCATTACAGTTTGTATGACGTAACAGATTTGTATGGCACCATAATAACGTCACTTGCTTATATCTATATCATAACACCTACTACATTTTATAATAAAATGCATTTGTATGACGTCATCGCAATGTCTGAATGATTTTGCGCATTTTATGACGTCACAATAACGTCTGCTTACTCGATTGACAATAGGCCTAGTCCCGCAAAAATGAATCCGCGACTTATCAGACCTATTTTTATTTTGATATGCGTCTAAATCAGAACTTCTTCTCGACGTCGAGGGTATCCCTTCCACTGGGTTCGGAAACGATCGAATGACTTCGAAAATAAAATCATCATACCCCAAAAATTTCTTTTGTATGACATCGCAACAACTACCGCCAAATACCGAGCACAAAAATAAACAAACGCCATAAATGACACTACAAAAACGCATTAACCACGTTAAGCATAAATAGTGACGTCACTACACCGTCCGCGGATAAGTGCCGCCCAAGAGAATCCACGACTCATCAGGCCTGTCTGCTTTGTAAAGGTTACGTTTGAGGCTCAATTCATCATGGGCTATAGGCGAGTTAAGTTTCTTTTGTCCCTTTGCTTTAGGACAAGGTTTCCTTGTTAAAAAAGTTAAAATATGGTATACATGCATAAACACAAAGTGCATTTGCTTATGTCGGTGAATAGATTAGGAGTAATATTTTCTATAACTATTCCTTGTTGGAACATCTATATCTTAATATATATTTCCGATTCCTTTTTGCATGATCTATGTTATTTTTTGTGCCAATTTGACCGGACACTACAATGTATGTGTCCAGGGATTAGAAAAGTATGATTCGAACAAAAAACGTTCATGTGCAAGGTGCATTACGAGAGCACCAACAGATACCATAGAAATGGAACTAGGACTAGGTCAATTGGTTGGTGACCCCAATGTTATGGGAAAGGCGTGGGCTCATAAATTATAACACATACAGCAATTAAATTATTACTAATAAATGCTCCATTGAAACACATATGATGTGTATGAATCTGGCAGAATTCCTATGCTAAAAAAATCGAATTCCATACTTTCTAAGTCAAAAGATATGCTTTTACTGGCTCAAATACCAAGTTCAATGTCTAATACCTTATAAGGTTGAATATATTTTGCTCTGATATATTAAAGTATATCGTCAAACTAAAAGCTCATATCATTGAGCAAAAGGTAAAAGGCTTCTAAGACATTGCCTTTGTTGTCTCTTATTTCTAAAAGTCCTTAAAATAAGGTGCTTCCCATGAACCTTGTCAAAAATCAAATTTCGCAACAGAATCCAGCTTAGCTAGCCACAGAGAGGGGGCTCTAGAAAAGCTACGTTGAAGGTTAGAAAGCTGTTTGGTCAAAACTAACGGGAAAAATAGTCTAGGTGTTAAAACCAATAATCTTTACTATGTAGATACAAAATCGGTTCATTGGCGACAAAATTGGTTTAATTGCTATAAATAGCACAAGCCGTAATGAGAACACCATAGGGAATCTCTGTCAAAACTATTGGAGGAGATAGGGTTTGAAAATAGCTTACAGAATTACTAATTACTAATAACTCACTAACGGTAGATAGACACCAACCGATTGCACAAACCCAGTTTCAATTTCAAGAAAGCTGGGTTAAAAAGTATATCGTAGGGTGAGCCTACGAACCAGGTCTTTTTACCAACTTCATAAAATATTCAGGCTAAAGATGATCTTCCCTTGTCTACTCATTTGTCATCATGCAATAGACTATGTAAAATCTCTTAAAATGTTAGGGTTGAAAATGTCAAAAAGGAATAACAGAGAGAGAGAGAGAGAGAGAGAGAGAGAGAGAGCGAGAGAGAGAGCACGAGTTTAAATATTTAGGTTCTTAATTTATCAGGACAACTCATTCAAAACCCTACTCAGCCGGATAACGATAAACCAACCGAAGTTTTCGGACAACCTCAAACAATGTTGACCAACGTTTTTGGGTGAGTTGACCATAGAATTTGCATGAGTTGTTTTTTTTTCTTTCGGCTGAGTTGTCCCACAGTCGATATATACATGTAGATATAGAAGTTGGTGGCACGTTCCCACTCAGCAAGACGTCCACGGACGTTGAGCGGATGCCCTACTTTGGGCCCACATGAAAGTTTTCAGGATGTCATATTCGTCGCAGCCATAGAAAAGACATGGCACCGACGTCGCGTTCGAGTTTGACGTACGAATTACGTTCTAATGATGCCGGGACGTAAAAGGACACCCGGAAAACTTTCATACGGGACCAAAGTAGGTCATCCTCTTAACGCCATGTCCGAATGCGACGTACTATGGACGACCTTTGCCGAGTGGGTAGTACTAACCGTACCATATCCGCCATTCCCCGCCATGTATTTCTTTGCTTTACATTATACTAACACTTTCATACATACATTAATAAGTTTATGGTACAGGTGAGGTTATTTTAGAGAGATAAGTTTATTTTGTCATAGGATCTTTTCATAGAAATGTATCAAGATAGTTTTCTTGCTCGTGTTTGCATGTAAATTGAATATAACTCGCCTGGATATTTCCATAATTGCACCATTTACTCTTATGAAATAATAGAATTACACAATTACATTAGCTGTAACCAGGTAACCTTTATATTGATATTCTCGTGCGTTATCAACCCTTTTGTTTGGTGAGAATATGCCTTTTGCTTTTGTTGATTAATAGAGTCTACGATGCTTTTACTTAAAACTTGAACATTTATGTGACATTCATTTATTACAATCACATTCTTCATCCGGTGTAAAGTGAAAAAAAACTCCCGTACATAATGTCCCGGGACAAGTCTCGGTCGGAAAAGTGTCCGAAAAAATGTTGATTTAACAAAATGCCTACACCATTAAAATCCTATGGCCCACCTCGTTCCTTCTAGAGAAAGGAGGATTCACAAAAAAAGCTGTATGATATTTCACTTAAAACCATTTATAATGATTTTAAAGAAAGAAGAAATGAATACTTAAACCAAGGAAAACATTCCGAGGTCCACATCGTTCCTTCAACGTTAAGAACGACACAACACAACAAAGTGATATGTGTGGGTTAGTTCCTTAATAAAACGTTTTAATATTTAAGAAAACTTCGTGAGGGCCCAAGTGTTCCTTCCAGGGATATAGGAACGATGCACCAAAAGTGATATGAGTGGGAGCAAGGCTAACATGACGTTGCGTTGCCAGTAAATTGCATTATGGGAATGAATCTTCCAGGTTACTTATTAGCTATCCTGCTATACTTAATTGAATTACGAAAGTCATTTATCAGGCTTTGTATATAGCGCCCAAAATATATCTTAGTCTTTAAGGAAAGGCTCTTTTCTTAAAGTTTGTGTTTTGTAAGTCGAATGTTTTTTTTTCAAATCGAGGCTTAAGTAAATACCTCTTATAACCTAACGCATTAACAATCTCCCGGAAAGAAACAGTTGCTTCATCAAGCGAATCATCTTCCATTTGATATATCTGGTTTTATATATTGGCGCCCGCGGTTAAAGTTTTCTTTATTCGCACAGGTTTTATATATATATATTTTTTAAATAGAAATATATGTATTTAAAGGCGAATCGATCTGTTTTGTATCTTCTGTAAGATCCTGACTATGAATATCTGCCAGTGCCGGACCATCATACAACCATAGATTCTAGGTCTATTCCAGCAACCTCGCTGCACCACCTTTTGTTTTGACGCTACAGCAACTACAGTAGAGGTCATACAAACAAGGTTTACATGCAAATATTGATGCAAGAAATTATATAAATGCAAGACTCATGTGCAGATAATGAAGTTGCAGAGGTAAACAGCTGCTTGGGATGCATATCTCTTGTTTTCGGCTTTGATGAGTTTTGACACAAGTGTAAAAATGCTAAAGTTTATCCATTATGTCAGTCTAAAATGTTTTATATTGTCTATCGGAAAGTACAAACATATCACATTGAATTTAAAGATATTTCTGTACAGGGAAACCTTTCCCATGTCCGGACCCCCTTGAGACTCAAAGCCGATTTAGCGAGATTTCAGACACAGCACGTTGGAAATAGTATACACGGTGTAACAAACTGATTGTTGACTGCTCAAAATAATCCGGTTAGGGCTTGTTCACACGGGAAGCGACACGCGACGATATACTTGTTCTTTATAAAACAGGCGACGCTCTGTCGCTAGTTTTATAAAGAACACATAAGTATATTGTCGCGTGTCGCTTCCCGTGTGAACAGGCCCTTAGGCGATGTGCCCGTTCAACAAAGTGACCGGTAACAAGGTTGAAAACCTTAACTGTAGGCATATTCATAATTTATGCCTTCATGAACAGTTTTGAAATTTGATAAAAAAAACACCTGCGAACCACATCTGCATTTTGTAAACGCACATACATGTACAGAATGCCCTTTGAAACACCTGAATAATTCAAAAGGCGCATGTCTCATCACTCCACGAAAATATACTCTGGGATCAAAGTATTTCAAATTTAGTCTGGCCTGTACTTATATTGCATTGTCAGGATCCATGCAACAAAAGTCCAAATAAAACCTTTTTATTATGTAATTATATAAACAAATAGTCATTAACAAGATACATGGAGTTTTAATTAAATCAAAAGAGTCATTTTTCAAAATGCTTAGACACGAGCTTGTCGGACCTAACGCCAAACAATGTCAAAAGAACACGCGAAAAGTGGCGCCCGTGGCGCAAACGTACTTATTTGGCGGAAAACGTTATATATTGTATATGAATTCATAAAAAGTCCATATAGATTCATGGCTAAATGACCTTCATTGTTCCATATTTCATAGCTCCGACCCTGAATGGTAATACTTAGGCAGAGCACTTCACGAGCTGTTCCCAAAAAAGGTGTTCCCCACCAAATTCCAGCTGGCTTGGAAATTTTGAGGAAATTCATTCTAGCTTGGAGATTTTAGCAGATTGAGGAACACCTTTTTGGATCATTTCCTTATTTTCGTAATAAATATTGATAATAATAATTTCAATTTTAATAAAAAAACTGCATGCAATTGCATTATAAACTGTTATTTACAATATATGATAGGTAATCTAGTTGTATTCATCATTTCAATTTTTGCAAAAGATCTTCCTTTTCTGTTCCAAGCTGGCTAGAAAAGGAAACACAGCCCAGCTGGCTTGGAAAAAAGGAACACCTTTTGCAAGATTTGAATGTTCAGAAACCATTAATTTGTTGTTGTTCATACTTTTAATGTTGTTTTACGGCGATTTAACAACTTTTTGAAAAATGTGTCGTGGGGTTCCCTTCACTTAGGTCCTTGCATCATATCCTTACTACTCTTTTGCAGATCATCCTCTAGGCTAGGGCTAATTTGAGCACACAAAGGAATACCTAAATGAAAAACATGACTCAAAGCTTAGTATTCAATTAAAGAGAAAGTTGCCTAAATGCTATTTGAAATGTCCCTTCTAGAGCCCCCCCCCCCCCCCCCCCTT
>LQRL01103589.1:0-11584 GCA_001703475.1 Hydroides elegans
GGTATGGGGTTTGAGGGGAAGGGATTGAGGGGTATGTAGGTATAAGGGTAGGAGGGAGACCGTGTGCTTGTCAAATACAAGCAGTTCGTGGCCAATATGCTGTCGCGACGCCACGCGCTGGGCACCAAGGCGGCTGGGGATGCAGGTATGGGGTTAAGAGGGAGAGGATCGAGGGGGAGGGGATTGAGGGGTATGTAGGTGTAAGACGTTATGAGAAAGACGTTGTGAGAAAGGTTATGTGAGAGAGTCGTTGTGAAAAAGACGTTGTGAGCATGACATTGTGAGACAGCCGTTGCGAAAAAGACGTTGTGAGGAAGACGTTGTGAGAAAGACATTGTAAGCATGACATTGTGAGACAGCCTTTGTAAAGATGTTTTGAGAAAGACGTTGTGAGAAAGATGCTGAGTGAAAGTCGTTGTGAAAAGACATGAAAAGACGTTGTGAAAAAGACCATGTGAAAAAAAACGTTGTGAGAAAAGTTTCGAAAAGACATTGGGAGAAAGACGTTATGAGAAAGTCGTTGTGAGAAAGACGTTGTGAGATATTCGTTGTGATAAGACATTGTGAGAAAGATGTTGTGAGAAAGACGTGTGAAAAGACGTTGTGAGAAAGACATGAGAAATACGTTGTGAGAAAGTCGTTGTAAGAAAGACGTTGCGAGAAAGACGTTGTGAGAAAGACGTTGTTAATGAAGACGTTATGAGAAAGAAGTTTTGAGAAAAACATTGGGAGAAAGATAAGAAATATCACCTTATATTTTTAATCCACTGATATTAGTGATCAAGAACGTATATTGCATATGATGTGGGTTTTGCATCTCTGATGCCTATGTTTTTTCCCAGTGCTCACCATTCTACATCAAATAATTATTGAAAGGCCACGGGGGATCGATGGGGCCTTTAGCCTCTAGTTAATAAATGTCTAGGAACCTGGCAGTTCGTGAGTCATGGTATAAATGGGTATTTCACAATCGCAAGGGCGTTGATATTCATGTTTCTTATTGTATATAATTATATAAATTATACAATTATATAGTTATACAAAACATTGATGATAATCAATGTTTTGTCGGAGCATATGAGTAAATATTTGTTATTGTACACTTTTGAATCCAATTTTCTATTTTGTAGTTGATTTATTAATGGCATTTAATTTTGTTTCACCCGTAAAATATTTCAATGATCAATTTTCAGGAGGCGAAGAATCTCAAGAACCAGATGCAATTCAAGCCTTAGGTATAATCTTCGAATAAGTTAAATAAATAGCTTTTATTTTAAAATACTTGCTTCATAGTCAAAATGATAACTTTGAAATACTCTATGACGAAATTTTACCAATAATTGTATATTGTGGGTATCCGAACCGATATTAGGTAGTTCTGTACATGTAGCCGATGCGATGTTCCGGTACTAAACTACCCGAGATACCCGACACAGCCCTAAATGAAACCCTTTGATTTATTTTGCTTACACAGAGGACTTCCGGCGCCTGCACCTGGGCAGTTCGATGATGCAAGATATCCAGGAGGAAGACGAGGCGACCGAGTGCGCCACCGAGGGCTCGTCCGACACCACGAGGGGGCTCAGTCCTTCTTCGTCATCTTCCGGTAAATTAGTCTTGATCGCTAGAACATGTCATTGAAAGAGCATGAATTGTTTTGTGTTTCTCTTTGGTTCTCTGTTGTGGTAATATAAGATGACAACCTGACATATTATAACATTTAAACGTGAAGCTGTTCATAGAACATGTAGTTATAAAGCATAAGTTATGCACTAAAGCTGGGTCATTGTCAATTCCATGACAATCTTGTTTTCAAGAATATCCATTTCGTAATAACGGCAAGCGTAAGAGCAAACGAACCCAAAACGAAGACGATCAAACTAATTAATTGATTACCGGTAAAGGTACAATTGTGATTCTCAGATGTTCATCAAAGGGATGAGGTTGAAATTAAAAATTTTAATAAGCCTATCCCAGTTTCCACTTACCCTGGTCCTCGGTAATTTTACCGTATTATATCTTATATAATACACAAATATCATGAATAGAATTTATCAAATAAACATCGGATGTAGATAAAGAAGAACGGGATAAGGCTGAATTTCATTTATCTTTATAGCATCACCCAGTTTCATTACCCATAATTTCAATTTGATAAGATAGGTAAATAAGTTAGCTTCATATGACTTTTTTTTTCTTTTTCTTTTCTTTTCTTTTTTTACATGTCTTGATGAAATCGGTTAATCTAATAATCAAAATCCCAGGCAAAAGTATTAGATTAACCGATTTATTAGATTAACCGAACTTCCGGTCTGAATAGAAATAGTTTAAGTTTGTGTATTACCTTGAGTCAACAGGAATTATCCATTTTAACTACAAATTTATTTATTTTTTACACAGTTTTGAGTTTTATCAAATATATAAGACTTTTTTACTTGTTCTTATGAAATTCCAAATTTGTTGGCAATAACTGACTGAGTGTTTTTTTTCTCTAAATCGTTTAAAACAAGAACGTTTTCAGAGAGCTTCAGACCTTTCCATTTTCTTGTTTTTTGATGCAACATGTTTACAAGATTTTCATGAAATTATTGATTTATCTTTGTTCTAAATGGAATCCGTCTCAGTAAAAAAAAACGATCAAGGGTACTAAAGGCTGATGTAATATTATACACATGGCCCACCATGGTTTCCTTATTCGGAACCATGGAACTCAATGGTTTGTTCGTTAAGATGGGATGGAATAACTTTGACTTATATCTTTTACAAATCAGACATCCAAAAGCTTTTTGTTGTACCTTGCTGTGGCATCCGGATCTGCCTTTATCTAAATGCTGTAATGTTAATTTTATAGTTTCCTTGACAAATGCTCAAAAAGTTCCTTTGATTATTAAAATAACAGATGTTGGTCCAAAATATTTCTCTGTTTTGCTATTAGAATAACCGATTTATTAGTTAAACCGATATTAGATTAACCGATGTTATTTATCATTAGTGTAAATGGCAATAAATCGGGGATTCGAAAATTTATTAGATCTGATTATCATTATCAGAAGTAGATGAAGAAGAACGAGATGAGGTTGAAATCCGCGAGCAAGATCTTGACGTCGATGACCCCTCTTCACAAACAGCTATGGCCTCTGAGGACGCACCCACGAAGCAGACAGGTTCTCTGCAGAACTTGCAATCTAAACTGTACGTTGAATTTTTTTATGATTCGATAAAACTAACTTTACTAGTTTGATTAATTTTAATTGTCGATATAGTTGATTGATGTCATGTAAAATATTTGTTTTGCTTTAAATTGGATTATATGATATTCAACGTGTTTGATTTATTATTTATTTCTTTAAAAGAGAAAAGGAAGAAGAAAAAGAAACACAAGTGATAGAGATCGGGACCAGTTCAAAACCAACTGCGCCGCCTGGAAAGGATAAATCAGCACCTATTCCTACACCGCCGAGAGCTCTACTAGCCTCCACCCAAGCACCCGCCTTCGTTCGACCCCAAGTGCCACCGGTCCTGCCTAAGGCCGCCACCGAAACCGCTCAAGCCGCATTCGGCCTGTATGGCGCCAAGCCTAAGGCTCCAGGCCGAATAAGCAAACCGCCCGCTTTCAACAAACCTCCCGCCGCACTACCGACGTCCTCAAAGGGTATTGCTGATCCAGATATGACGGCCGCGCATCCATTTGGTGTGACCGGAAATGCGACCGGAAGTAGAGCGATCACCGGAAGTGGAATTACCGGAAGTGGGGTGTCCGGAAATAAAGCAACCGGAAGCGCAAAACCGCCTCTTGTGAGACCACAAACTGCGCATGACACTGCGGATACACGTGGTCCCGCTTCTAAGGCGCAAGCGAAAGAGACGACGGTCGCCTCGTTCGCTACTAACAACAATACGACCGCTAGGGCTGCGGCGGCTTCGAGTTCAAGGTCACCGACCAGCGGAGGAGCAGGAGGAGGTGTGACGCCAGTGGAAACGACCGAAATCGACTTGGATCATGTCTGATGGACGTGCCTTTATCTCTTGTTATGTGTTTTTTTTACTGTGAAAAGTGAATCGATGAGTGTAGAGTCAAAGCGTAGACATAACATGTTCATAACTAAAGAGGTATCCATGTGAAGTCTCGATTAGATTTTGGTTATTTAATGGGGTTCAACAATTAATAATGTTATACATGTATTGTATATAATGATGTATAATGTGAAAAATCAATGTAATTTGTTAACTCCTTCAGCATGAGGCAATGTCAGGCGCTAAGGCCATAAGAATTGTATCATTTACCGTATAATTAATAATGTTATTGACGGTCCTGTTTTGGTGACACTTTTGCACTTATTTTTCCTATTTTTGGTACACGTATATACTGTTTAAAACCATAATAATGAATCTTTTATAGGTTACATATGATTTTGCAAAATAAACGTCCGTAGAAGTATGTTTCATTTACTGATATTCTATTTAAAACTATATAGCAGCACAGAGAATAGAAATATGGGGTTGTTGGATTTACTTGTGAGTTTTTACTTTAGTCATCAACTCAGATTTTAACGGCATTTAAATCTTTTATGTTATTTAGAACTTGTGCTATAATATTATCTCCGGCTTTTATAAGCGAGAATTTTTTATTTAATTTTGAGGCAGTAACGTATATTTTCGATGTTAAGATTCCGTGTCTTTATATCTGGAGCAGGACACATGTATCAACACAACGTGAGTCGTTCAAAAAATGAGTTATTTTAAACTCAACTATTCTACAAATTTGATTAAAGGAAGATAGAACATGTGGGAAAGTTAAATAAAATGTCAACATTCTTCATATGTTAAAACCCATATCCTTATATGTCCATGATTAAAGAAAAATAGAAAAATCGGAAAATTATATAAAATGTCAAAATTCTTCATATGTTAAAACCATATTCTTATATGGACATGTTCTGTCGTTTTATCACCTTCGTTTCATAATGCGCATATTAACACGTCTTCGATTAAATCTAATATTGCTACCATATACACCTTCCCCTTTTTGCACACGGTCGTTTCTTTAGTTACGAGGTGCGACCTATAGGACCAGATCAACCATGATCGATTGGTATATAAACTAAGTTAAATCGGCAAGTCGTACATTCAGTAAAAAGACAGGTTGAGCTGAACATAAACATGGTTTTGGGAAAGAAAAAAATATTATGAATGAATAAATTTAGGAAAAGTCGAGTTCTTGGTTAACTTTATGTAGCCGGATTATGCCTGATAATAAGAACGATAAATATAAAAATTAGACCGATGAAAAACATGAATACTTCAAAATCTACTTCGACACTTACCACGCAATAAATAAATCTAAAATAGAAATATTATATAAAACATAAAACGCTTGTACGACAAAATGAATACTTCAAACTCTATATCGTCGACACCAATGGCGCAACAAGATGATTACAACATTTTCGTCGTTTTCACCTGTGTACTCTCCGTCGTTGCTCTTCTAATTTGCCTTATCATCATCCACATCATTTGGAAAGAACGCTTCCAGCGCGCCCACAAAGTATGGGTCACAAACACCGTGGTATCGCAAATCTTTCTTCTCCTGGTTGCCACAGCAAAGATCGTGAGTCTATGCACGATGGGAAACGAAGCACATGTCGTGGTTGTGGTTTGCGAGAAGGCGGTTCTGGTGGGAGTCATCATGATTGCCTGCAATATGACGGTGCTTAAATTGGAGAAATATTTCTACGTGTGCCATGCCATACAGTACGTGTAGATATTTTAAATTTTGGAAGTCCCTCTGCCCAAGGCATGAGGGCAAAGTGGTGGGACCGAAGAATCCAGTTCTTACCGTCCGTCCGTCGTATGTAGCACCAATTTGGAACATTACCAACAACTTGGATATGGCCTTAAGTCAGTCTGTCAGTTCTTATTTCTATTTTTTGGTAATAACAACTTTCGGTTTTTGGAATTTTCTTTCTTTGGCGGAGGTATTAGTCAGTTCCACTGACCAATCTCTTTTCCTGCAAAACAGGTACAATCAAGGAACCCACACCAAGTTCACCATCGGCTCCCTCTGCTTAACATGGTTGGGCGCTATAGGCGTTGGTGTATCCTCCTTCTGTTGGCCGCATATCGTGCTGCCCAGTTTCATACCTCTGCTCATCGTCATTCTCCTCATCTGCTTCTTCATTATCGTCCTCTGTGGCGTGCTTCTGACGCAAACCACGTGGAGACATATAAAAGAGGAATATCTGGCGGCGACAGGCTATGGGTGAGTTGGTTTTTAAAAATTGAGTAAGTAGAAAGAGTTAGTGTATAGATATACACGGGGCTATATAGAGAGTGGGCAATGTGTAATACTTAGACTCAGTTTAATGGACAACTACGAAGGAAAGCCAATAAGACGGTGTTAAATCATTTAACCAGCATTGTTGAAAGTAAATACATGTAGTTAAAATAAAGTGTGAACTACGTTGTTACGATTTGAAATGGAAATAGTTGGTATAATATACCGAATGGAAACGACGTTACGAAAGTTCTCACACCTACTCTGTAAAATTCTGCGATGTTTTTATCTTCCAACTAGATTTTATCGTTCCAATAGCTTGTCTTTCATTATTTTTATAAGTTACTCAAATTTTACTTTGTATCAATACATCATTTAATTAAATATTTCGCAAGACCTCTGTCATCAGTTTATTTTTATTTTACGTTTTTCATTTTTAGCATATTTCAACAAACTCAAAGCACGGACACATCGGACGACATTTGCCGAAGACAAGGTGCAAATAGCTCGAGACAAAGAAGTACATTTCGTCCCCAAAGAGACATATTCACAGTCGATTTAGAAAATGAACGGAACCCCCCTTGCGAAGCAGCTGAGCGTTCAGGAAATCTGCACATAAATGCTACACTGAACGCAGATTTCACAGAAGACTCAACACCCCCAAAGAGTCCCGGAGTTATTTCGTTGTCGTACAAAATGGAAATCCATAATCCTCCTGCGGATACGATGGAAAATAATCAACCCAAAGAAGGAGAACGCACTGGAAGAAATAGCCTTGGAGCTAAACGAGCCAGGTCAAAAAGTCATCATTCGAAATTTAAATTAAGCAACGCAGCGAGTTCCCCTCCCTTTTTCACTTTTAATCAAAAGCCAATGAGAGCACGGTGTCAATCAGAATCTCCGAGTACCTCAAAAACCAAGGGAAACAGTGAGAAAATATCTCCTGGCTTAGCAGAGAATGGACTTACCCGGTCTTTGCTTCGTCAGAAAAGACTCATGAAACGTAATGGCTCTAAGAAAAGCAATGGCGATAAAAATTGCAGCACCATCGATCAAGTTGAAAATGACATTCGGAGTACAACGGCAAAATTTAAATCTCGAAGAAAAATGCGAACTCATGCGATAAAAACACTGGGAAATGAAAAAGTGGATAAAAATATTGAAAACGATGATATTAAGACTCGGCCACTCCAACAAGTTGGAGCAAGCCAATCTCCTATTTTCCCATTACTTAACTTACAGAGGAAAGGTTTTAGTGTTCCTCGGGAAGAACATAAACATCCGATGCCGTTTCAAGTCCGAAATAAACAACAAAATCGCAGTCACTCGAAGAACAGTTTTAATTCTCAGACTGAAAGAAGAAGCTTTGAAGGCTATGGAACAAGTATCGTATCGAATAATAACTCAAATAAACCAACAAGAATATTGTCGAATGAACATCGTCCAATTGTAAGTACTGATTCAACGTCAACCGTTGGTGAACGGATCATAAAACCTCCAAGCAGTTCGTCATTGAATTACAGTACAAGTTTGAGCAGCCGGTTTACCAGCACACACAGTATACCGATCGAGCTTAATCTGTTAGTATCAAGCTCTGATTACAGTAATGGAATGCCAAGTCATGGTTTCCAAACAAGACGTGTACTTGCGCCTTCAACGTCAGCTGATTTTAGGGTGAAAGGCGGAGACTCAAGAAATACAGTGTCAACGATAGAAATCGACGGTGCCCAAAGGAAGAATATTTCGATAAGTTATTCAGAAACTGACTTTGGTATGACCAACTCGATAAGTAAAATCAGTACTCCAAAGAGTTCTTTTGCCTTAAGGAGGGAGTCGTTGCCTCCTGTCAGTGTTGTGTGGGAAGACGATGACCAGAAACAGCCTCCTAAACCGGAAGTTCCATCTCCTAGCAACCAAGGTGTTAGAAGAGACAATCATCTTAGTGATAATGATTATAGAAATAGAACAAATGACACATTTTCAGTACGCAGAGGTCCACCCAGAAACACGCGCATCCGTCTCGAAGTAAGCAGCGGGGTACGCGGTGAAGCGACGAATTCAACCAACCATGCAATATCTCTCATCGACTCCGAAGAACACTTGAACCGGTGTCGCGCCCTGGCATTGCAAAGACAAATCAAATGTATCGTGCGTTTAATCGGGACAATACTATTGTACATTACCAATATCCTCCCCTTATTTGGTGTTATTGTCTATGAATCCCTGTATATGAACAGTGATTTTGATCAATCGTTTACTACAGCAGTTGTAGCTTGGTCTACGGTGCTGGTTTTCGGGATGCTACTGGTTCTCAGGTATGGTTTAATGACGACTAAAAGGCGCAAGGCCTTAAAGCGGATATTGAGATGTCAGTGGAACAATCGGGTAAATGTATTCGAGGAAACGTCGATGCAAGGGGACTTGTATACTTATATGTAAATATATACAAAAATGTTTATTGACATATAGATATACAAACTTTTATGTAAATATACGGAAAAAAATGTTTTGTGTATTGTTTTTTTTTTTTAGTTTTGAATTTAGTTATGAAAAGTGTTTAACAGTTTTATATACATTGTGTATTATGTATATTTAAGACATAATGAAATTTGCTGTTTGATATAAATATGGAAAACTGGTTAACAACATAAGTAAATAGATTCGACAATACTGGGCTAATAATTAAATTCAATTTATATGTAATGCATATTACTCAAATAAAGTCATAAATGATAAATTCGTCTAGTTTGACAGGTTTTATCAATTTTCATGTGAAATACTCAATTCTCAATACTAAAACAGGTTGACAGGTTTTTAACCTTCATGTAAAAATATACTCAATTCTCAATGTTAAAACTAATTTATTAACACCATAAGTAAGAAATCGACTTAGGATTCCGTTCTATGTTTGAATTTCAACCAACACCGTCTTGAAAACACGTCAAAATTATCAAAACACAGGAAAATGAGCGAAAGTGTGCAATTTGGACGCGGTAACATAAAATTTACCCATTTCATGTGCTGGAAATAAAGCACACGAATTTTAACTACGTTTTTTTTTCCATCGTTTTACCAACCCTTGTTTTTAAAGCCTTGCTAACATTTCAATGTGACTCAATTTTAAGGACCAAATTTCCGAACAACAGATAAAATGTTGTTCATTTCCTTAGCAATAAACTCATATACGACATATATAATGCATATGCCCATTTCATATTAAAAAACTCAACCTTTGTCTCCATAACATAATTAAATTAACACGTCACTTATGGCATCAGTGATAATTATAGTGCTTAAGAAATCAACAGGGGCTGTACAGTCTTTTCGTGGCCGATTTTCAAGACATCTTTAACAAAGAGCTAGTTATTGAATTACTTTACAGCTGTTTTGTATTCATAATCCATTATTTTTTATAAAGAGCTGTAAACTAAGCACAGT
This sequence comes from Hydroides elegans, assembly GCA_001703475.1. NCBI lineage: Eukaryota > Metazoa > Annelida > Polychaeta > Sabellida > Serpulidae > Hydroides > Hydroides elegans. Next base: position 9,713 of record LQRL01103589.1, read on the forward strand.
AAAAGAACTCGGTCAACTCCATTACATAAAACATTGGACAGGTGCCTCGGAACTGGCCCATGTTTTAGTAAATGGACTATTTAATCTCGCACTTTATCACAATACTGGTACTTATCTAAATTTTAGAACGACATCGAGAATCAACAAAAAATGCATTTAACATCTCATTATAAGCACTTGAAACAGTTTTAGGTCTTGTTGATACTCTGTGGCACTAGGTCAGTACATCCCGACAGGTCACTTCACAATCAGGGCGATCTTTGAAAACATCCTTTACTTTGCTTTCCGTCACTGGTATTTGTTCTAGTTGAAGTTTCTTCAAATTTCTGAAAAACAATAATTCATATTTGTCAATCGATATTTTAACAGAAATTAAATCTGACGTTTTAAGAAATTTTGTATAAAATGCTGTTCCTTTACATGACCGTATAGATAACTTTTTGTTTAATGAAGTTTCGCAAGAGGAATATTGAGTCTAATTGGAATATTCAAACCAGTAAAAACTAGGGCACTTTCAGAATAACTTTCTGAAAAAAGAACCTCAGAAAATTAATCTTGTGTATTTTCCTATCTCCTACCTGAGAGTTCTGCATCAATTGGTCTATAAAAAAATCTGATTGGTTCATTTTTCACATACACATATATAGCATACTTACTGAAACAATTTCGCCACACACACAGTCCTCAACGTTACATTGCAGTCGACGATACGAAGTTCTTCCAGGCTGTTCCTGATCTTAATGTATCTGGCTATCTCGGGCAGTGCCGAGTCAGTGAAGGCATCGCAGCGAATGAACGTCATCTTTTTAATTCCTTGACAACCATCTACAAAATAAAAGTGAGCCAAAACAGGTTTTAGATCAATTGTCAGTTTTGTGATTATTTGGCATGCATCTGTATAGAATAGGATACGTTGCAGGACCAACAATCTACGCTTATCCTTAAAACCTCAAACAAACGCCATTTTCTAACATTGCTATTGTTTTTTTTATTTAAATGTTAATGTGAGCGGATAGTAACTCGGACACGGTAAAACCGGATTTTGGGTTGAATCAAACGACTACAAAAAGAGAATCATGGGTTCTCATGCGAAGTTCCAATATAATCATTTTGGGATAATTCGCCAAATTCCATATTTTGAAGAAAAAAATCGAACATAATACGCCTTAGCACAGCTTCAATATACATGTATGTCCTCTACATGTGTCAAAGGAAAGCAAAATCGGCCAAGGTATAGCCGAGAAAACTTTATCAATGATCATGTTAAGTCCCAATTTGGAAAATTCGCCAAAATTGCAATTTTTGAGAAAATTACAAAAATAATGCCACAAGGTACACCTCCGATATATGATCTTTCCATGTGCCAAAGAAAAAGCTGCTCAATAATTTATCTTAGTGACGAACGGACAGTACTGAATACTAAAGTCCTCTGCTTAGCGCTAACGCGGCGACGGATAACTGATAAAAACTATAGCGTCAAAAATAAAACAAGTAAAATAATACCAAGCCGCAGCGTCATTTCAATTACCATCTCATTCATATATGTAGTTCAAAGCAATGTCAAACTATTTTTGAATGTGATAATCTTAGTGACTAGGTGTTACTTACGGTAGGTGACAGGTACGTTAAGACATGAAATTATATATTGAGATATAACCTTTAAAACCTCAAACAAGCCTGATGAAAATCACATATCGCAAAGTTGGCCTTCTCACATTATACAAAATACACGCATTCGATTGATGTCAAATAAAAAATACATGTGCCACAACATACCGAAATGTTGAAATCCGAAATTGGACTCACAAACCACCTCTTCCATCACATTGTCTATTCCCGTCAGCACGTTTCGAATCAAGCATTTGCAGCATC
>LQRL01103592.1:9968-41530 GCA_001703475.1 Hydroides elegans
TTGTCTAGAAAGACCAACACGCGACTGTTTCGCTCAACGGTAGAGTCAGTTTTCCTATATGGAAGTGCAGCATAGACACTCACAGAGACACTGGCCAAGAATATTGATGGCTGTTCACCCGACTACTAAGATCAGCACTTGGGTTCACTTGGAAAGACCATGTGAGCAACAAAGAACTATATGCTGAAGTACCAAAAGCCACAGATACAGTCAAACAAAAGAGACTCAAGCTAGCTGGTCATTGCTATAGGCACCCAGAAGAAGCTGCATACAATCTAGTGTTGTGGACCCCTAATCATGGCAAGCGAGGGCGATTAAGACCGGCGCGTACGTTTGTGCAGCAGCTGCGGGACGACACCGGGCTCAAAGAACGCGAGATGGCATCCTTGATGTTGAGGGACCAGTGGCGGATCCTGACAGGTCGATGTTGTAAACATCGACCTAGGTAGGTAGGTAGGTAGCATTCACCATGTGAACCAGCGTGAGTTGACATAGCTCGATATTTTGTGTGAATGTTGACATTCACTGATTTTACAAATCGGCTACAACATATGCAGCATGTACATGAATATAAATACTGCGGATTAATAATCGCATGGTAACATGTTTTTGTCATTCACCCCTTATCATGAATATTTCAATAAATGTCAATGATATGCTATTATGTTTATTGCGTGCTTTGTTGACGTGCTGCCAAATAATACATTTTTATTAAGTTCTAATGTTTTATGCTTTATTACTAATTTCTAAACTTTATTATCGATGTTTTTACCAATGCTTTTGGCTTCCCTGGAATATAATGATTTTAAAATGTTTTCAAATGGTTATAAATCAGATTGGTTATTTTCCACTTTTTTCCTCGTGACATTCAACAAAGAGAAATATTTTAAAAGCAATGGTTGTTGAAATTGGGCATTTTGGGGGAATATACACGATCTTGTGATTTGAATAGAGTAAAATGATTTCATATCTATAATTCTAATAAAAAATGTATTGTTTCAATCCAATCACCATAAAATGATGATAACAAATCTTGAATTGTAAAAAGCCATGTTAAAATTGTGTTGAGTAAACCTGTACAACCCATTATTTACTGCTATAAATGCATTATATTCCAAGCACAGTTCTACACAAGTTTATATATCGAGCATATTATGTCGTTAATGGAATTATCAAAACGATGCGATGTATCAATTCTGGCATCATATCAAATATTTTCGAATTCAGATATAAATACACGAATCATTGAGACAAAAATCAAACTCGTAAATTATTCATATTGGCCCACTATGTACGCATTTATAGTTTACACCATTCCGCCCCGTATGTCATATTGTCGTCAGTTGTTCTTCCCATATGTTTAACACATACAAAATTCTAATTCAAAGCTTGATTGTATAAGTATTTTGATCAAATTGAGGTATAAATTGAAATACCAGAAGTGTTATTTTAAAACAGTTATTTTGAGCTTTCAAAGATATTCATGTACCATGCTTGACAAAATTAAGATATACTTACATGACAAGTAAAATATGTTACGAGAATGAAACTACTAATCCATGTGAACTGCAATGTACCCATGTTGGTCTCTTAAAATCCAGAACATTACTTCCTTTAAATAAAATGATAAATTTCCCTCTCTTGATTGCTATCTTGAAACGATGATGTAATAGCTAATAAAAGCAATTTAATTTCAATTCGGATTTCGCACTTGCTTAGTTGTCAAATTGTAACTTTTTTCAAGTAGCATTTAATTCTTTTTCTAGTGTGTAGTTGAATTAAAACTATTCTAAAAACATGGGGTTAATTGAGTTTTTAACACCGAATGCACATTTGGCATGCAGTTGATACAGTGCAATAGTCTCCTTTTGATTATGTCATATGTTGATATTTGTGTTCATTTTGTAACATTGGCCTAGTTCAAGTATTGCATATAGTGTAGGTACTGATCATATCCATTATCGACATATATCTCTGCATAGTCTGTAAGATGTAGGTCAGATCGAAAAAAGATAACAACAAGAAAAAATCGTTCTGTTTGTCAACACCTTGTGACATTTTGGATATTTATATTATGCATAGAGTGTAATGAACTACCCGGCTACTCTATATTAGACGGTATGCTGTCCTTACCTATATATAAACATGCATGTAGCTGAACAAATTAACATATGTGAAGGACGAGGCTAAATTTAGCTGAATGTTTACTTTCGTTTTTATATACAGTGTGGTAAATTTGTACATTTGTACATGTACATGTATTGCATGTTTGACGATGTACATGTATGTTAGATATCAACCATTATTCATTACTGTATGGATTTCTTTGCTTTTGAAACACTTTTTTTTTCGGTTTGCAAAATGGCTTTCCAACATTTCAGTAAATAACTGAAGCAATAGAATACTACCTACAGGGACTGTACCAAAACGAAAATGTTCCGATAGAATGTAGTAGTAATACACGATATTAGGTTTCTGTAAATTAATGTAAAATTATGGAAATATACATGGTAGTTACTGTCAGGAAAAAGCAATGTGATATTGCTCAAGTGATATAGCCCATACATTGCTGCATTTACGATATACACGGGTTCCGTGCATAACGATTGGTAGTAAATAAGGTTCTTTTTTGTAAAGATGTTTAAACTGCGTCTCATGTCTCACTCGATCCATGACATCGGGAGAGCTCGAATAGTTTTTATATACAATATAAGCACTATTTATGCGGGGAAATCATACGATAATTTGCTATATGAAATGCCATTTATAAATGTTTGACAAAATTACACTTAGTTCCTTACTACATAGTACCTTGAAATTTTGATTCCCGGTCGGCGCATAATACATACTAGCGATTGGGTTTAAATGGATTGAACCATCACGCATGGCTATGGTATTGACATAAAACAGATTAATTTACAGAACAGATGTGAGCCGAGGTTTTATAAAAATGGCGCAAAATTTATATCGATCAATGTACAAGAGGTGTTCAGTTTAATTGTTTATGCTTCTATTTTGCTGTGTTCATAAAACAAGGTGTGATATCAATAAAATCCCTATTACAATAATATGTATTGACCCTTATGTTTAAGCCGTTTCCATGTTCAAAAATACCAAGCCATAAAATTGATAAAATACTTAAGGGAACTACTTTTCGCCTTTTGAAATCTTGATCGGGCTCACACGGATCCAGATACACCTCAATAGAGTTAATTTTGATGTCATTCGAAGAACTTCTAATTATATGAGCCATGGAGACGACAAATAAAGATACAATTTTGAACAAGAAAAAACACGTGGTTAATAGAAAATACCCAAAAGCTACTCCCAATGTGGTCAAGAAGATCCGGACTATGATCTTTAAAACAAACCCTGTGACCAAAGCGTGATATTGCGAATACTTTAGGATTGAGTAAAGGAACTATCAATCCTGTTATCAAACTCACCATCAAATGTCGAGTTAAGAATAAGCCGAATGTCCATTAGCTTACTCAAGCCAAGGTTGAAGAACAACGGAAAAGATCCTGGAGGCTGATGCTCAAGGCAGGAACATGAAAAAAACTATGTTACAACTGGCGTGGCAATGTTTTACCAAGGTAGGAGCTAAGGAAAAAGGCCAGTTTATTATATTCGACAGGGTCAACAATCATGGCATGATATGAAGTAAACGAAAGGCGAAGAATTTGCTCCTGGAATCATGGTTTGGGCTGGAGTGAGTGCTAAAGGGAAAACTATCCTGGTTTTTATCGATAAAAGGTGTAGGTCAACTCGAATACATATATTCAAAAGGTGCTGGGGTTTTTTGTGAGAAAATATTACCGCGTTTGTTTCCAAGAGAATTAAAAAGCACTATGGTGTTCCACCAAGACAGCGCATCTTCCCATACGTCAATATGGACGACGCCGATATAAATTATGTTGCGCCTACAAAGTGGAGGCCCAAGACACCTGATACCGCCCACACGGTTTTATTGTTTTTGTGGCGAATTGACAATGAAGTTCCAGAAGAAATCCATACAGTCCATAGATGGTCTTAAGCGTATCCTCAAAACGGCCTGGAACGACCCAACCAAGGATGTGATGGATAGGGCTCTCCGCAGTTTGCCGAAACGCGGTAGACTTGTATACTATAACCATCGATCTTACATCACATTTCTGTTAAAATAAGAAGCCTGTAAGTTTTATGTTTTTATTTTATTTTATTGCAAAATTAAAGTGTAAAGACTAAACTCTACACCTCTTGTATGCCACTGACTCCACGAGGTGTAGCATAAATTGGCACTCCATACCAAATATTTTTACCACCATTCTTTTTGGCGAGAAATAAATACCTATTACTGTACAAGTAAACAATAAATTAATATTTTGATAAAATACAAACATTCAAATCATAAAATAACACATACTGGCTCAGAAGGAGTATATAAGGCTGATGTTTATTTCTATGTACAGCGATTTCCTTCACTTTTCTATATAGACTGCAATAATTTGGCACTAGATATGAAGGAAAGTAATTGACCCCTTATCTATGGAATTTATCTTTTTAAATTAAAAATTAAGATAAAGCTGGTTCAATGTGTGTGTGTGTTGTAAATTCCTATTTTATTTATTCTATAATAAATGCATTGTGAGATAACTTGTGTTATGTGTCATTAGTACAGTCAAATCTCCTTGCAAAATTTGCAAAACACGTTTTATGTTGGACTTCTTACTCACGGTTCAAATATGTGTCAATACGTGCAAATGTGACACAACAACGTTTTTGTTGTGACCTGGGAAAGGAATGAGGAAATGATTGCTCGAGTTTACTTTGAAAAAAAAAAAAACTATAAGCTATGAATCATGCTATAGAAGTTTGTTAACTATTTCTGGTATGTTTTATTTATAGATTTTTTTGGTAACAATTATAAGAAAATAAATTCACAATCTCCATAACGCAATCGAATACCGAAGCGTTATTGCAACTAATAAACGTTCAACAATATATAAGATATTACTATTCATAAAAAAATGTTTACAAAAACACAGAGAAAATATTGAGACCAAATATTCAAGAACATTACCTAGTGACCTGTTAATTTTTCAAAAATGATATAAATGCTTACCTCATGTGTTTACTCATATCAATAGCTATACTATGCATTCAGAGAAACTATGTTGACTGGATTAACTATTGAGTAAAGGAATGCGAGTAGGTTGTTTATGAAAATATGTACCTACACAATTGACAGACAAATATAAACATATTTAAGTTCATAAAAGGTTCATATAATGACAATATACACAGGAATACAGATTCAGCTCAATCCGAGACACTAATAACATAACTTGCTGCATAATTGTTTTATTATTTTTTTAACAAGTACACAATAAAATATCAAACGTTCTTATCAATCACATAAGCTTTGTATAAGTTCTAAAATAATTGCGGCTACTCAATGTTATTCAAGTATGTGTCTATTATCTTTCAAGCATTGTAGATAGCTACACACATATGTACATTTATATTAATGTTCTTTTGTCGATTTGATCACAAACAACTAAATAAATTAAGCTACATCATTATACTATGATCATACTATAATACAACATATACACACGCTTTACAACACACATTTCGCAACAGTTTGTTGATGATTTTAATCATCGATTTGTTATCAAGTAAATATCGGTCAAACTTCCTCATCTGAATAATATCCGTTGATTTAAGTTCTACCTGGAAACAATAAAGTACATTATTGAATGTAAATAAAATTAATCAAATAAGAGGGTGAATTAAAAGTTATACGTGCTTATGAATAGCAAATTTACATTTTGATGTTAAACCAAATTGCTATTGACAGCCATTAACCTAGTACATTTATTTTATTTTTTGAGACATTGAAATTAAGATTCAAATTCAATGATGAAACACTTATGTAATACTTGTGTTTGTGGTTTGATTATTTTATAAAATGTACATAATTAACTCAGATTAACTAATATAATGCAGATTCAAAGTTGCATCAACTTAATAGTTTGTTAATCTAATTTCAATATCTATTTACCGAAGACGTCAAGTTAATCAAGGGACGAGTTACAAGTTCCGATATAGGCAAAGTTTTTTTTCGATATTTTAGCTTTTGTTAATAGGATAATACATTTCTTACCGTCAAACAGGAGAAGGTTGTCTTATTCCATTAATTGCATTCTGATGTACATTCCCATTGCTGAGATTGACATGTGTGTTTATATTGAACACGTGGTGTCCTGTGGTCGGCTGTGATTGGTCGAAGTCACTTTCGGTTCTCTGTTGTGATTGGTTAACACTTTGTGGATTAACTGAGTGATTGTTTGTGATTGTTGAGTTCATTTCCGGGATCAAAGTTTCGGTTTCCCCAAAGGTCTTTTGTTGACTGGATTCGGTTTGAAATCGACTATCATGGTGTCCTTTCAACTCTCGATGATCCCTAAAATGATAGATATTGATAAAAATGTATTTGTTGAGTGCAATGATTCGAAATAAATTCATTCCAACAAGGGAAAAACACTTAATAAAAAAAGAAAAATAATATATTTGTACAATTGTGTCAATTGCGGCTCTATTTTTTTGTATAATAGAAGTAATATCGCTTAAATGCCTTTCTATGTGTACAACGGGGAAACTGATTTTCCACAAAACAATTCCCTGTTTCACGTCATGTGATAAATAATAAACTATACGTACTTCATATTCATTATCAAATAGCTCCTTCACTCATCTCACTCACCTTTGTTTGGCGCGCATATGACGTAGGACCTGCATCATAATAACGACTATCAGTCCAACAAACGTGACAATAATGATAGTCACCAGCGCTATTACAGCCAATGATAATTCGTCAGTTTCGGGAGGGGGCGTTTTGTTCGGGGAGTCAGCTACGGTGTTTCGAATGGGTGCCTGAGCGTTATTGTCGAAACCTTATGTAAAAAATAAAGTAATAAAACACATAACCTGTGATGAAAGATACAGTAAAATAAACACGTTCCTTAAGATAAATAAATTCGTTGTTCGTTAGAGAATACTGCTCTTAAATTATGTAATGGTTAAACTATTTATTTCATTATTCAGGTTGTCATTCGATTGATTAAATACATGTGTTGTTTGTTTTTCTATGTTTATAGGACCCTACTATTTTAAGCTGGTGCGCGCATTATATTTGTTTTATCGGGAAATTTGAATCCACTTCCTTATACTAACATGATATAATATCTCAAATTACATTAAGATCATGAGGGCACATTGGTGTCAACTTTAAGTAGACATCGGGTTTCCTGAATCCCAAATAGATATTTGAAAGCTAAATATTCAGCAAAATGCACAACAACACGGTTTTGCATTGTTTCACTTTTCAATTAAGGTTTATGTTATATTCATATAATTTGCTTCTTTAATCATTTTTCCACATTTTCCCACTTTGATATATGCCATATTTTTGTTTGCAACGTCGCCTCCGGATGTTATATAAAGAAGACTTATTTATATCAATGTGAAAGTTCCGACGTCGTGTGAATTCCTCGCCACGTTACAACGACGTTGTGCCTACGTCTGCGACTAAAATACTCTGACATTGGCTGTTATGAAAACGTTTTCTCAGTGTTGCACGACGTCTTGCCGAGAAGGATATAAATATACACTTCATAAAAAGTGTACATGTAGGCTAATGCGCATTATTTTTCGATGGTGTCTTTTAAATAAAGAAAGATCTATTTTCAGTTAATATGGTCAGATTAAAACTTTTGAATTCAAGTATTCTTGTTGTCTTAATTGTGCCAATCAATGTGGACAGTAAGTCCTTTCAAGTATATAGATAATCATTAGAAACTTCGCTTATTTATCTGTGTGGTAATTGACAGGTAGATTGTTGTTTGTTAGATTAATACATAAGGTAAAAGTCAATTCAATTAGGGACATTGTTCTACTGAAAAGCATTGCAAAACCGCCACAGCTACGCTCATCTAATATAAAGATGCTGCATGCAAATCAAAGAACGAATTACATAAATCATTCTCTAGCCAAAATGTGTACATTCCTTTTGGTTACCTGGACACAATTGTGCGCAGCCAAACCGTTCAGTGCCATCACAGATTGACACACACGGAACACAATAAGCCGAATCCCGGTCGCAAAAATCACCCGGATCACACTTGTCATCTGGATTCGCGCAGCTTTGCCAGGGGGCCATATTGGAAACTTCCTTGGCTGTTATCTGATAACAATAAATATATAATAAATTGTAATAGTAACATAAGATGTTATTTGTTTTCAATCCTGTCATATTTAGTACTGAATGCAACATCAAGAGCCGTGCAGCTTTGTCAGGGTGCCATTTCGGAAGCTGCCTTTGCTGTTATCTGATAAGAATTAGATTATAATAAGTGAAATACAGCTTAAAAACTGTTTCTGGATTATAATTTTTGTCAATCTGTATTTTTCGGACCGAATTTCAGTATATGTTTACAATGTATGGTAAATTTTGGCATTATTGATATTTGCTGAGTGAACCAGTGTATGTTGACATAAATTGACAATTTTGGTGAATGTTGACATTCGCTGATTTCACAGATCGACTACAACACATACATGTATGTAACTGCATATGCCGCGAATTATGTCTTATTTTATTCTGTCTTTATCATTACCTTATTATGAATATTTCAATGAATGTAAACGCTATGCTATTATGTACATTGTGTTGTTGTTGTTGAAGAGCTGTCAAATGGATATGTTATTCAATCCTTATGTGGAAGATGTTTTAATATAGTTTTTACTATATCATGATGTTGTCACCAGTGCTTTCGTCTTCCCTGGAATGAAATGAATTCAAAATGTGTTCAAATGGGTATAAATCAGATCGGTTATTTCCAAATTTGAATGTGCTCGTGACATTAAAACAGATATTTATTTTAAAACCAATGGTTGTTGAAATCGGGTATTTTGGGGGAATTAACATGTTTGTTGTTAGTCATTTTATATCAATGGTTTCAGTTGCTCAAATTACCATATGAAATTGCTTCCTCAATTGAGAGGGCCATTCGAAACATGGGCACGTTCTAAACCGATATTAATATTGTTATTCAGCAAGAGCTAAACGCATGTATCGAATATTCGGACAAAATCAGGCAACTTTTGAGTTGGGCTGTGGTTGTCTCTTTAACGGTATGGTTTATTCACATGACACTCTAAGTCATACTTACATTTACCATTTAGCTATTCAATTGAGTAATATCAGTTGAATATATAGCATAGCTACTGAGTAACGGGCCCCCAAAAATTATGACTATCAAAATCGCGAGCATCAAATATTCCGACATCGTGTTTCAAATAATCGGACAGAATATTACAAATCGTTTATCTTCAAATTACTGCAAACGAATATCTTGTGATATTGTTTTTTGACTTTTAACAAGTATTTCCATAAGTTGGAAGGCTATTTGGACCAGAAACAACTTGCATATATCGGAAGTCAAGAAAACAATATCACAAGATATTCGTTTGAAGTAATTTGAGTATAAATTAGAGTGGCATATGAATAAACCGTACCGTTAAAGAGACAACCACGGACAAACTCAAAAGTCGCCTGTTTTGTCCGAATATTCGATGAATACTTCTACTTGAATCACGATCATGATATCGTATCTTCTAAATCCAAAGATGAACCAATCTTAATCTTTACAGAAGTCAAAGCAAGATCACGTTATGTAAACATAATAATTACACGCATACATTAACAGCCAAAAATAGATAACAAAGAGCAAACATGACGTTAATGAAGTTAAAATATCAAGGTGCTGTGTTATTTCTGGCAGCTATTCAAATGTGTTTCAGGTATAAATAAACAAATTATAATGTGACATATGATCGGGGTAGAATTGTATATGATGGATGATTCCGATTTCACTTTAAAATATGAATAAAATAAGATAAAGCGAAAATATATTGCAACTACACATAAACGTTATTACCTATTACCTCAGTTGCATTGTAAATTATATTCTTTGATTACGCAAACGATTGCGGAATACACAATTTAACATTCGACCGCAGTTACAAAGCGTAGCTTATTTTTTTGCGCGACCTGTTTTCTTAGTGGAGGGGCACTCAACGATTTATTCGGGTAAATGTTTATTCTTGTAGCAGCTCTTCCTTGCTTGCAACTTTTACAGAACAGAACAAAGATTTTTTTCGAAACTTTTAATTTGCTCTAGGATTATGTTTGTAAGTACATAAACCAGTGCACCTATAAGTAAATTAAGTCTCTGTAAACCAATCTGTAAAAGAATAACCTCAAACACATTCGATTTCTTGGAATCTTAATTCTGGTAGGAGATTGTAAATTTGCTTGCAATAGCTTTTCTGCGTTTCTTGCTTGGAACTTCAGAATAAACATTTTCATGAAAATAAGAAAAAATAAATCGTTGAGTGCCCTCGTTAGTGGAATGGTTCGATTTTTTATAGCAAAAATTAACGTTAAAAGATGGGTGACCGTTTTGCACTAAAAAGATAATTTCTAATTGCTTTAATGTAACCGCGCCCTTAAACTTTACATATTATATATCTTGTGTATTTTCTGTTTTTCAATAGATAACTAATTTATCCACAGATTTGATGCTCATAAGATACGAATATAGTGTAGAATTTATATAACAAATGGTTTTGCAGTGTTTCGAAACCTTGGTTGTTGTAAATGTTTAGCTTGTTTTCTCATGATGTAGCGTACAAATTTGCAAAATAATCTAGGGAAAAAAAACACAACTAAACTGTATCTTTAAAAAATGATCCAGGCTCGGTGATATGAGCTGTGTTTTTTTTTCAATTATCTATTATCTATTCATTTTTGCAACGCAAAAAAGGGATTTGGATCGTGTAAATTGTTTGTTATTCGCAAATATCATTTCAACGACTCGATTTAGATGTCTATTCACCATTTCTTCGATAAACCCTTCATATAGATCCTGCTGGTTGTAGGTCAAAGGCCCAGAAGAACAAACGTACCGAGGGTCAGAAGCCCGCGATTTCGCATGCTAGGTCAAAAATCCCGAGGTGAAAAGAAATATTTTGAATAGTTAAAGTACAGTGTGTGCTGAGTATTTTTCTTTCTAATGTTTGATGATGAATAAGATCATTCCTATATGATTACTCCCATATAGTGAGCAAAACAATAATGAGGTACAACAGCAAAATTACTCTGTAGTGCTGTAATTAATATAAAATGGCTTTGCTTGAATATGGTTACTATATATTTAGCTTTTTTACTTAATCGTTGAATTCTAAAACGATACTTACAAAAATGGTAAAATATGTTACGTGAATGTAGCTGTTAATCCATATGGCATGATAAACATCCATTTTATTCTAACAAAAATCCAGACTAGAACTTCCTTTATTTAAAAGTAAACTTTATCTCTCTCAAGCGTTTATCAACTACTGTTCACATGTTTATCTATGTTTAACCGATGATGTAGTTTCTAATTTAAGATTAGATATTTGAAATCAAATCTTATGAGTTCAAGCTGTTATGTTGATCAAGTAGCATGCTTTATTGTGAAACTACATCACAAGTTATATCTAAATAATCGGGGCTTTTGGAATTGCGTTTTGGAATTATGCTGGAATAAAATCATATATATATTTGTTATGTTTATGATTATTTCATAATAACATGGCTACCTGCCAGTAAAAAAATACTAACAAAAATACCCGGTAAACAAGGAAGTAACCATAAATAATCAATGGGTTATACGGTCGGATAAATGTAGGTCAAATAGAAAATGGCACCTTCAGAACAGTTGTTTTTAAGTTGTATATGTGGTAGCGAAACTTTAATTTAAGCGAAACTATAGATTCGCTAGCGAAAGATTAATTTCTCTGATGATGTTAGAAAAAAGTGTCTTTTTAAGATCCTTTAACAGCCATAACTTATGATTTTGCCTCATATGATTATTTTCGTGAATCTTTTGATCCATTTAAGTGTATTAGTGACAAAAAGCCCACTACCCGAGAGGATTATCTGTGAGTTGAGCCATGAACTTAACTCGGGGAAAATCGGCTTATTTCAATTACATCATTGAGTAGAAGTCCATAAAAAGCCTTTGATTGATGGGTTAGATAACCAAGTACTATATTGCTATACACATGAATAAGATAAAATGTAATAAAATGCCTTATATATCAAATTACAACAAAGAATACTTACAAAATCCGAAAAATTAATCTTTCGCTAGCGAAATTAAAGTTTCGCTGAAAATTAACAACACGTTATCACTCTTTCGTATACAATATAGGTATACAAGCTTTTCAAATTCGTATACCATATGTGTATACGAAGGCCCGTTTACGTATACCATATGTGTATACGAAAATAGCTATTACAACCTTTCCATCCTTTATTTTATTATTTTTAATACTAGAGGTATCACACGGATACAATTTTTATAAACAATAATTCGCTTGCAAACTTGAATACAATATATTTACATTTATTTAAATACTTGAAACACAATACCGTTTAAATGGTAAACGTAAATCCAGCTCACCAGACGACCTCATGTTTTCTAATTTGGTAATATTTAAGTGATAATATTTAAGCATTAAGTAAGATTTTAATTCATATGGCGTCCGATACTATCCGAAGTTTGCGTCCAAACTGATCAAACCTAGCTTCAAACTTTTTTTGATGCAATGAACAATATTTTCTATTTGTTATTTGTTCTGACGTAATAAAAATGTCCCTCGATTATTACGTCAGGCAGTTGATTGAATCACTGTTATTGTTACGTAATAAACACATCTCCTAACTAGCCGACATAAAGGGGTTTGAAGCTAGGTTTGAAGGGTAGTTTGATGAATTTGAACTCGCCAAAAGTTTGAAACTAAAGATGATTTTAATGATTTATATTATGCAAGCTGTTTTATTGAAATAATAAATCGGTAAAAAAGAAATTTAAGATTAGTTTTGAAGAAAAATCAAGACAATCATATTGCTTTTTTGAGCTTCACTGGTAACCAAAGATAATTAATATAAATACAATTTGTAGAGGGTTCTTATTTAAATGCATTTTGAATTCTATATAGATTTGAGTCTAAAAGCAATCATAAAATAGCAATATTAATATTCTAAAAATGAAATTGAGATTTTATTTCAGAGCTATTTGATCATATTGACAATGGTGTTTTTAGGAGTCAGATTCGGCATTTTCTATGTATTCGAAATTCATCTATAATGTTGCTAATATTTATTGTATGACAAAATCAATTTCATAATAAGAATCAGATTATAGAGCTTTATTCAGAAAAATAAGAAATATCTAACAAATAATTCAATGCAATATTGAGATTTTATTTCATTCTTATCATGTCTAGATCTCAAATCATATCATAAATTTTCATGTGAAATCGTAAAAATTATTTTCATTATAACTTATTGATTATTTCCATTTTGCATCGAGTTGGGTAGGTTATAATGAGCATAATAATACCAAAAACGTGAAAATCGAACTGGTATTTATTATTTAATGAGCATATTGGGAGTTGTTTTCCTAGGGGTAAGAATTTTCATTTTTAAGGTCATCAGAATCTAGCTATAATATGGCTAATATTTGTAGCAGAACAAAAATGATTACATACTTAGAATCAGATAATAGAGTTTGATTACGAACAATAACAATAAGATAACAAATAGTTAAAAAAATATCGCCATTTCATTTCATTCCTATCATGTCTAAAACACGAATCATATCTCAAATTTTCATGGGATTTCGGAAGATTTTTTTTTATTCTAACTTATTGATTATTTCCATTTTGCATCGAGTTGGGTAGGTTATAATGAGCACAATAATACCAAAAAACGTGAAAATCGAACTGGTGTTTAGTATTTAATGAGCATATTGGGAGTGGTTTTCCGAGGGGTCAGAATTTTAAATTTTAAGGTCATCAGAATCTAGCTATAATTTGGCTAATATTTGTCGCAGAACAAAAATAATTGCATACTTATAATCAGATTATAGAGTTTGATTACGAAAAATAACAATAAGCTAACTAATAGTTTAAAAAAATCATCAACGTTTCATTTCATTCCCTTCATGTCTAGAACACTAATCATACCTCAAATTTTCATTAGATTTCGTAAGATTTTTTTTTCAATCACGCTTATTTTTATTTTCATTTTGCGTCGAGTTGAGCAGGCTATCATGGGCATGATTATACCAAAAACGTGAAAATCGAACTGGTATTTATTATTAAATGGGTATATTGGGAATGGGTTTCCGAGGAGTCCGAATTTGCACTTCAAGGTGATCAGAATTTAGCCATATAATTTGGATCATATTTGTCGCAGAACAAAAATAATTTCATATTTAGAATCTGATTATTGAGTTTGATTGTAAAAATTAACAATTAGTTTACATATCGTTCAAAGTAATATCACCATTTCATTTCATTACTAATGATTCATGTCTAAAACACGAATCATATCTCAATTTTTAATAGGATTTCGAAAGATTTATTTTCAATCGAACTTATTTCTTATTGCCATTTAGCATCGAGTTTTAAAAGGCTTTTGTTTCCATAATATATCAAAATAAAAGTGAAAAAAGAACAGGTATTTATCATTTTATGGGCATATTGGGAAAGGGGTCCGAATTTGCATTTTCTAGGTAATCAGATCCCATCTATAATTTGGCTCATATTGGTCACATAACAAAATAAATTGCATATGGATATCAGATGATAAAGCTTGGTTCAGAAAAATAATTATTATTTAATAAATATTTCAAAGTAAATTGCGATTTAATTTAATTTCTATTATGTTTAGATCACAGTTCATATCAGAGGTCGTCCGGCAATCAAGCTTTCCGCTCAAACTTTACAAGATATTATATTTCCCGGAGTTAGATTGACAATTATTTTTTTGAATAAGAGTGCTATCTAATGTATTTCAAAAGAAGAAAAAGTATATAAAACCCTTCATACAGATATATTTTCGTATACATATATGGTATACGTAAAAAGGCCTTTGTATACACATATGGTATACGAAACTGAAAAGCTTGTATACCTATATTGTATACGAAAGGATGAGAACGTGTTGAAATTAAAGTTTCACTGCGACATATATATAAATATAAGGGTCTGGTCACATGGGAAGCGATAAGGAGCAGCGGAGAAGCAGGTTCCTATTCGGTATTTGCGGGACGCATATGGCCAGATGGAAATATATTTGGGCAAAATATTTTGCTCCGTAATTTTAATGCTTCATATTTCTTATAAGCAGTAAGTGCTATTTTAGGAAAAAAGTATTTTATTTCATCTTCAAAAGATTAAACTGTTAAAAACGATAGTGTTTAATTGATATATTAATTCCAAGAATAATGTCTATTCATTAAGGGTATTTTTTGACATTGCAATTAACGGTTGAGCATCTGGATTTATTTTAGATATGAAATATTGTATGATATGACATTTGTTTGCTGCAAACATTTCAATGTTTCGTTCTCATTGCAGGCCTAAATGGTGTCGATATTGTTTTCAACAGCAATAACTATTTTTTGGCAACACCGATGTGGCGAATCTTTTGAGTAAATAACACAACATAAATATATTAATATCACCTCACGGGTTGTTCCCATAAAAGTTGCTCCACACCAATGCCATCTGGTTCTGTAATTTAGTAGTGCTTTATGAAAGTGAACACCTTTTCCCAAATTTTAATGCTATAAGTTTTGAGATGACCTTTTGAAAAAAATACCATGGACTGCCCTTCCATTCAGCAAACGCATAAGTAAACAACGCCGAGCATAAATAAAAATAAGACCCCCCATAAGGAAAACATATAATATAGGGAAATGAGAGCTTACCTACTTAAACGGCACCATAGTGGAGACTATATCCGATACCCATGTCTTTAAAAGTCAATCATTAAAATTGAATGTATTTTTCGGAGCAACAAGCCGCTCGTTTTGTCCCTCACATGCGGCCTCTAGAGACGCTCCTTTTTCCGAGCACAACTGCTTGGCGCCATAAGGCCAGACCCTAAAACAGACTGAATTATTAAGACATTCAATAGATAATGAGACTTAAAAGTAATAAACTAAACTGCCTTAAAAGTAATAAGGTGAAGTGTGTCCATAAAATTATACAGTTGCATCAACACTTTAAATATAGATGATGCTTATCAAAACCTCTTGACATGATTGACATATTCTAATGGGGGCATATTTGGATTATGTTGTTTATTTATGTAATCTTATGGAGTTCCCATTTGCTGTTTCTTGTGTCACGTGCTATTGATAATTAAGTATGGCATTGCCACTTATATCATATGTAGGACATGGATGAGATATACATATATATAGCTACATGCTTACTTTCGTTTTTATAAGTGTGCAGTTTTTGACGATATTTGTTAATTCATTACATACATGTGAATCCACCCCAAAAAGTCTCCGGCCAAAAAGTTTCCGGTGTTACGTGCAAATAAGCCCGCCGTGCTAAAAAGCCCCCGTCACTCTATATGCTCTTTGTGAACGTGAGCAAATGCTCACATTCTCGAGGTCAGGCTTTTTTCTTATCACTGATCAGGAGACGACTCAGGCTTTCTTGCACGGCGAGAAAATCAGTAAGTTCACCTCGTGCAAAAAAGCCCTAGTCGTCTTATCTGTTTATGTAAGTATTTATGTGTGATAGCTTATCAGCGGTGAAGATAATTAAAAAATCATTGATATTCTTTAATCAAATTAAATACAAAACAGAAAAGACATTTTTTATTCTTAATATTATTAACGCCCCTGTCTTCTTTCTCTTTTATATTCTTAAATTTGCCTGATATAATACAAAATTAATAGAGATGTATACATTTAAATGATTTGTAATTAGAGTTAAAACATGAAATACCAAATTAAATATTCAGATATGTTGTCATTATGAGCATTGGTTTGTTATTATTCTTGGAGTATTTCGTTGAAAATCTAGTTGTAAATGATTTGTCAATGATTTTGATATATTTCAATAAAAGTGTGAAAGTTGTTTTTATTATCATTTCCAGTTATTTTCATTTTCAATAATCAACAACCCTTTATCACCAAATACGACAAAACTCAAATATTTGCATAACATACTAAGATAAGACGACTCAGGCTTTTTTGCACTAAGCAGGCTTTTTTGCACGTGAACGGTTGCGTGCTAGAAAGCCCCACGGGCTTTTGAGCACGGCGGGCTTTTTTGCACGTAACACCGGCAATAAAGTCTCTAAAAGTGACATGATGTGCCAACAAGTCTCGAGCCAAAAAGTCTCCGGCCAAAAAGTGTCCAGCCATAAAGTCTCCAAAAGTGACAGTATGTGACAAAAAGTTTCCGGCCAAAAAGTATCTAATCATAAATGACTTTGTATGTTTTAAATGAGCAAAAACGTTTTTTTTATTTCTACGTTTTGTATATCTGAAATGATTTTGTAATCTAGGTCTTATATATTATTGGAGCACAATGTCCAATTTACATAACATTTCAATAAGAAAGAAATGTTGGCCGGAGAATTTTTGGGCGGATACCCATACATGTACATGTTGTCGTTTCGTTATGAAGTTATTGTTTTCGAACAACTTGACATTATTTTTCAGATTGGTTTTGCGGAACAGCGGTATGTTTTCGTTTTTAAACACAATTTTCAAAAGAAACATAATACAATTATAAAACAAAACTTTTAATTCACTTGTACTTATGATACGTGTGTAGTAAGATAAATCTACTGCTAACAACAATCATGTCCAAAAACCTTGGTAACAAGGGTTTTGTTTACTCATGAGCAAACTAATCATTTTTTAACATGTATCGTTGTCCATTGTGTATCTTGTATCGAAAATGATTGCGTTTAAATAAGTTTTGTAAGATTTTATTTTATATGATTATACATGTACATGTACCAAGCGTTTGCTCCGCTGTCGACTTGATGTAAAGCTACTCTTTTTTATGATGCTATAATGCCGTTTCTTGCTAAGTTAACAGAATCTAGATTTAAAAGCTGGTCGGTCAAAAAGTCCCCGGTAAAGCCGTGACGCTTCGTTGACAAATTCGTTGAAATTATAACCAATGCATTATTTTGACTGCAGTGTTTCGATTGGATGCTGAGTTTTTATTACTTTCTATTCTGACTATAAATCAACAATTTCCGATTGAATGAGTATTTTTTAATATCTACTGATTTTTATATTTCTAACAACCTATCACAACCGTAACAATATAACCCTGTGGATAGTTGCCTTTTCATCCATTTATTTATCCATTTATGCTATATATTATATCAAAACCTATGCTTATGTGTATTGAATCCCAAACAAACAACGATTTATTTTGTTCTTAAGAAGTTGGGTATATTCAAGGTATTGTCCATACATCTGGTAATTAATGAACTAATAAACACTCTTGCATTATCAGCTATATTTGCCTGGATTTTGCAGGCATCAGTAACAAAGCGCAAACAGCCGTTTAGATATAGGCAGATTTACTGCCATTGGTTAGAAGCCAAAACATTAGCTTATACTATAGTCTTTCAGGCATGAATCCAGGTCATAGAGTTTCCAGCTAAAAATGTTCCGGTCAAAACTTTGATAAAAGTGACAACATGTGCCAAAAGCCAAAAAAAAAGATGGAGATCTGGAACTGTGACTGCGTGACAATAAACGCAGATTAACACCGCCACCGCAGCCAGATAGCACTTAATGTCACAACACGAGCAGCTTCATAGCCAGATAACACTGATGCAAGTGTACAAACCAGTGAAAAATACATAACACGAGCAGGTCCTGTTATCGAACCGCCGGAGTGCTATCCGTCGAGCTAAAATATGCATACAATTTTATCCAGCCATCCAGACTTTTATCCAGACATTTAGTTAACGTCGGTATAAATAAGTAATAAATCTAAAAGGATAAATTTATATTCAACAGTTATTACTTGATAATTGCATATATTCAGGTATGATTAAAATTAAATTTATTAAAGTTTGTTGATATTAACATATAAATGTATATTGTAAATGCAATACTATGTCTAAACAATTAAAATGTAATTGAGTTTGAGTCCTCATGTAAAGTTTATAAGTAATATGAAAATTATTAGACACCTTTCTAAAGAAATACATCATATGAACTCGTTTGTAATATTCATACATCGATTTAACTATGTACACATTCATGTATTTTCATATTTTAAACTTTATATGACTCTCTCATTGATTACTCATTATCATATGTCCGGATATCATATGATAAAGTAGCTAGGGGTCATGCCGTGTTATCATGCTTAACACGTTAGTCAAATACACTGAAATATAAGAAAATGAAATAAAAAATAATTATAGGTTATTCTATGAGACGAGCGATGCAGCGCGAGTCTAATTGAATAACCTACTTATTCCATAGTTCTATCCCGTTCGAGAGACCGTCAGCGGACGCTTTGAGAGTGTTTGGGTCCAAAAAACATCACACTGTGTAAATGTGGAAAAAGTTGCAAAGTAGATTAATGTGTAATACATCCCTAAATATAATGACCACCGTGTTTCCCTCAAACCTTTTTCAGGTTAACGACCACTATTTACTTTTCCTAGAATATTATCTGTCCTTTCTCACCTCTCTAATAATTGACTGCGACTATTTTCAATTAACGTGGCTCTTGAATCATACTTGCTTTTCACTTTTCTAAAAAAAACAGGATTTGAATAATACTGCAAATTTGGAACTGGCAAATGACATCATATCGCAGGATACTATGAATAATAATGAGGAATCTGATGACATACACGTTCCCTTTTCGATGCTATTGGATATTCTTAGTGAGCAGCAATTTAATGCCAAGCGAAAGGATAGTGAACAAGGTGCTATATTGCAAGATGTAATGAACACATCCTTTTGTTATTTTCTAAAAAAAGCGAAAAAATGATACGAACTCGCGTTTTAAAGTGATTTCGACGGAGAATGGAAAAAAGGATACCTAAAAATCCGTGTTCAGCCATAAATGTTGGGCTTAATACCTTCAAGGCATGGGCAGAGTTTAGGAATCAACAGCGTTATACCCTATTGGTAAGTAAAATATAGTTCTTAAAAGTTAAGTATACTTCCAGGACAGAAAGTCCTTAATAATATATTATATCGTTCTTACAATACTGGCTCAACATTGAACATATTTTTTTCTTTTCGTTGGAGTTTGATATGAAAATAGCCCAAGTCAAACATGATAAACATATTCCCTTTCAATAAAATTTTATTGTCCATCATAATTTCTTTAGGATCTGTGCCATTTGATTCCAAGGCGTCGAACACTGGCTTTTACTATTCATGCTTGAAGCACGGCGAAATCCCGATGAAAAGCCCTATCCTCCGAATACGCACTACGATATCATCACTGGAATTAAAAGATTTTAAAACGATGAAAAAACGTCCGGATCTCGATATTTTAAACCCAAACAACCATGGGTTTATTCAGGCACAAAAGACGCTTGATAGCCGAATTAAAGAATTAACAGAATAGGGTTATAATGTCTTTCGGGGATTGAATAATATTACCCCTCAAAATGAAGCGGCTTTGTGGGACTCTGGTACATGTTATTTGCATTATGTTCGCGGCCTACTTTATTATATTTGTAATTACTATAACGGCAAAATTGTCTTTGTGGTGGCAACGAATATCATAGATTGACGCCAGATCAATTCGATAAGGAAGTGAGGGCAATTTATACGAATCACATCGAGAGACACTAAAACTGTAAGAGGTGGCCTGAAACCCCGACGTGTTCTTCCATGGGTAATCGATCACTATACCGAACCGGATGAGAGTTGTATCGAGTTGTATCAAAAAGTACCTATATCACATTCCGCGAAAAAGCTTGTTTAATAGAAGACCACCATCAGGCATCGACGACATAAAACTTTTCTTTTCGCAGAATATATGTGAAAATATGCTACGGAAATATGTCAAAACGATGTTTCAGAACGCGAACATTGATACGGAGGGTCGTAAAATTACGAACCATTCTGCTCGACATTCTCTTATTTCATCTATGTTAAATGCTTGCTATACAGATTTAGATATAAAGGCGAGTTCTGGGCATAGAATCAACGCACTGAATAAATTCAAAAAGCCGGATATTAATAGAAAAAAGAACATTTCTTATATATCGAATCCGTCATCAAGGACTGTTTCCAAAAAACCAACATGCACCTCTTTTCGATGAGCCACCAATGGTTACCAGCACCCCAAAACTAATCACACGCGGGCGTGACGTCAAATTAACACCCGATTTTCCCGTTGTTTCACCTACAAATCATGAATCTCATATGCAGCCTGTACAAGCAGAAACGCCTAAATATACTACCATTGCTTCAACATCAAATAGCGAAAAAACATTAAATAGCGGAAACGATAAATTAATAGTCTACTAGGGAATTCAAGAAACGGTTGTAATTTTGAGCTTAAGAAAAAATGTTTATTTCATTTCTAAATTGCAAACTTTTTCGGTAAATGTATATCATTTATAGTTTTTATTATGTTACCAAAAGTGTGATTTTAAATGCGTTGGTTTTGCACTGTAAATGTGACATATCGGGAACTGCTAACGTGTACTTTCTAGACCTAACGTTTCAACCCGTGGTGGTGTCGTAAAAAGAGTAGCAATATCTAAATGAGGACATACACCGTCACCAGTGTGACAATATATTGGTTATTTCACGGTATTTTACAACCTTACTGTGGAAATACGGGGTATATTGCTGCATCGGAGCGTATTACCTCATGTGCATTACCTCATATATCAAGGAGGTAATCCTATCCTGTATGGCATCAGCATTGTATGAAATTTATTTGGCTCAAGATTTGAATAGAACCATGGAATAACTGTTAATATACATTCCAACGTTAAAACGAGATTTATCTATCGCACATACATAATGTATTGCTACATGTTGTTATGTTGTAATACAGCGTCATATTGCGTCATATTGCGTCATATTGTATTTTACTCGCGAATGCTCAAATGATATATTCTCTTTACACTGCGATAGGGTAAATTCGGGTCAATTTGTGTAATTCTAATTCGAAACTCTATTATATTAAGTCATATTGTAGATGTGTGTGTTATATATAATCAATGTGGTGTTCATTGTTTAGAAAATTAGAAAGAGCAAGTTAGTTGTAGCTCAAACAATAGAATTAGCTTTTACAAATGCACACTTGTATTTTCAGTTGAATCCATGACTTTATTTATTAGATAATAGTTAAAAATCTGGTCGTGTGCATGAAAGTCGTTTAAGATGGTATTTTATTGCAATATAGGGTATGGGTTTTTGAATAGCTCTTGTGAATCGATTCGTATAAAAACTGTATGAAGATTGATAAAGTGAAATTATGACTAAATCATTGGATTTGTTTTGTCATCTACTGCTTGACCTTGTCGCAATTGACACAAATAATATGCCACAAAAATGAATATATTCTCTGATTTTAAAATATGCGGTTGGTGTTGTCAACCAATTTACGGGAATCTCAGTTTACACCTCTAGTTATTTAAGCTTTACCTATCATAGACAATACCTTAAATTCAATATATCTGCTTAAACAAGATGAGATCCCTCTCAAAAAATTGAATGCTAGAAAACAACAACAAAAAATCAGACACATTTTATTTGAATGCGTATGTGAAATCAGGAACAAAACAATTAAAAACATAGCATTTTGATTGCAAACGAACATGACTATTTGTTCACAGCATATTAATGCTCACTTGCAATATACAATGCACGCTGCCATATAAGCAATGCAGAAAATGTCAATAAAACCATACGTACTCATACCTATGTTGTAGAGGATATGTGTGCCACTATGGATCAATGCGAACTAATTTATGTGTTACCCCAAATATATGCGGCTTAACTAGTTTAATTTTAGAAAAAGAAAGACAGTTACAAGTCATTGGCTTACAAATATGCTGAAATGAAATAATAAGAAGACTTCTAAAGTTAAGCGAAGGCTAATAAACAGATATGAATTATTAGTTTCTTTGCAAATGGAAATCACTCCTTTTGATATCAATTATTTATATATTCAGAAAATAAAGTGAAATGAAATATGGCAAGTGTCTCAGATTTTTGTAAAGCTATTCGCAGGGGCGAATATGCCTTGGTAAAGAAATATATAGAAAGTGGTCAATTTAGCGTGGATGAAGATTTAGAGGATGATTTCAAACCTATATTTCTAGCATGTAGATACAAGAGGTTTCAGATTGTCGAACTTCTTCTTGAAAAGGATACCGAAAATATCATTATCAAAACTAAAAATCCAAATACGAAACAAAATGTTCTTCATTATATGTTGACTGATCCCTCTAGTGGATTTCGTGAAGAGAGCGCAGACATGAAATGTGTACAAATTTTACTTCGATACGGAATAGACATATACGAACTTTGGCACAACCTTACAAGCCTAGATATAGCAGCAAATAAAAACCTAGAAACTGTAAGCATATTATTTTGCAAGCATGTAGCAAAACAATACGCAAAGGTAGGTCAAATA
This sequence comes from Hydroides elegans, assembly GCA_001703475.1. Taxonomy (NCBI): domain Eukaryota; kingdom Metazoa; phylum Annelida; class Polychaeta; order Sabellida; family Serpulidae; genus Hydroides; species Hydroides elegans. Next base: position 33,540 of record LQRL01103592.1, read on the forward strand.
TAGTTTGGAGCCGATCATACTATTTATGATTTGTTAAAGTATGAACAATAATCACCTATTTAGCGTTAAGCTTGTTCTCATCAAATATATTTTGCGTTTCGAATTTATAACATTATTTTAATCAATCTATTTGAAAACAATATATAGAATTTTCCTATTATTAAAACTATATATGTTTGAGAAAATAAGCTTGATTTTTCCTTAAAAACTTAAATTATAGCTTGTACGAAATCGGGACGCGTCAAGTCAGGCTAACATCAAACAAAATCAGAGAAATTCGCACACAATGCCACCGCTGTCAAAAATTGATGTAAAAAAGGTAAGGCAATCCAGTAGCTAAATCTTAAAATAAATAGTTATTAAAGTAGTGTTCGTATACAATATTAGGTTTTAACATAAACAGTTTTTAATAATGAATATTATTGATATGATGAATGTGAATGGATAATTGGTTGTTATAAAGGATTGTGCGATATTAAAAACCTGCTGTATAAGCAAACTTGAATACAGAATCAGAGAAAACTGTTTTGGTTTTAATTATAAAGCACAACACAATGCAATCTAAAAGTGAATATGCTTTTATCTTTTATCATATTTGAATTTTTCAAAGCCCTGTGGTTTTTATTTATTTTTATTTATATTTCAAAATCAGAACACGTTTAGCCCTGTGGCATTTCAGGATAAACCAAAAGAAGAAATAAATAACAAATCAGGAGCGGACTCAATCGGAAATAATCATGCAAAAAAGAATATTACAGTGCCAACTAGGGTAAAAATGTTTCATGATATATATTTGTATCAAATATCAACAGATATAATCTTAAATAGTCAAAATAGAATAAATACAATTTTTATAATGAGGAAGCATAAAGGCATTAATAAGAATCTATATCGAACAATTATCCCTCTAAAATGTTCTTATATAACTTTAAAATTCAATCAAAAATGATGAGCTTTTCATGCATATTTTAGAGTAAACTTAATGGAAATTCGATATTTCAATCACTTGAACAAATACTTTTCAGAAACCACGTCAAAGAGTCTTGGCCTCTATTGACTTAGAGTCAGTAGGCTGTAGATTCAGTACTCCAGATTCCTCGTCACTCCAATGTGATCAAAAACGTGAAAGAACACTCACAGGAGAGGATGTCAAAACCCCCAAAATGGTTTTGTATTGTGACCTTTTATTAAGATAAGCCTTTAAACCGAACATTGTTTCAATTTAATTTCAAAGTTCAGATTTATTAGCATGTAGACGTGTATTTGTCTAACGTACTTCTAAAGGGCTATCATTCACCAGATTGGGAATTTGGTTTAAAGGTCCGTGCTCAAAAGGAAGACAAAATAATACCTTCAAGTGAGTCTAACTCGAGCGGCAATTCCTTTGATTCAGATCAGCCAATAACAAACTATTCAACGCAAAAGAAACAGAAAACAGAGGTAGGTGAATAAGAATTAGGACCTAGTGAATGATTTTAAAGTAAAATATGGTTTCATATTAAAAGAGATCTCCCGTAAAAAGAAAGTACTTACGATTAATTTCAGTCTCTACTGGTGATTCATAGACATATATTTGATTCAGCTAAACTAATGGAGTGCAAAAGATGAAAACAAAGCAATGCTTAGAAGTAAATTATTTCTATATTCATAATAGGGTTCTAATGTGTAATACATAGTCATATATATTCTAATAAAATACCAAACCCCAAATGATTTGATAATTCATATGGTATGTTTCAGCTAATACAAATTTTTAATATATGAAAATGAAAAAGTGATCAAGAAAACGTTTTATTTGTAGGTATATGCTCAAAAAGGAGAAGAAGAATATGTATCATCAAGGGCGTCGATTTCGAGCGTCGATTCTTTTGATTCAGCTAAACTAATGGAGGAGCAAAAGATGGAAACAAAGCAACGCTCAGAAGTAAATTATTTCTATATTCATAAAAGGGTTCTAATGTGTAATAAATAGTCATACATATATATATTCTAATAAAATACCCAACCCCAAATGATTTGATAATTCATATGGTATGTTTCAGCTAATACAAATCTTTAATAAATAAAAATGAAAAAGTGATCAAGAAAACCGGTGCAGCGATTAGAAAAGTTTTCATTTTATAGTTCCAAACTAAACTGTTTGACATATACACCATAATTATTTACGATAAATGTTGGAGCATGCAAAAGCAAACGTGCATCTATGTTGCAAAATTAAACATCAGAATTGAATCAGTGCGCTTATCAATAACCAGTTTTACCCCTTCGGTACTGTTGATATCATTGTTGCATTTTGTCATGCATATATCATATTTGTGGTCTACATATATCATAAGACATGACATTGTTGTAAGATGACTTTTTCAAGAATCATGTGTGGCGGTTAGCGTCTGCTAATATATTTGATGCAATTTTGTTTCCGATACCTTATGGCATAATATATATAATACAACAATTTTTTACATGATATGTTATGATTTTTTATGAATCTAAGTGATGATTTGCACCATATAATACAAACATGTTGTTCATAACCTAGATTGTTAGATTAATGAGTTTTCTTGGTGCCATCATCCTGCTTACTGTCTACTAAGCCTCTGTCTCGCAAAGATGGCAATTGTTTTGATATTAACACGTATTTCGTACATTCTGTACTTGTGTAATATCAAACAACGTGTCATATTGCATTGTATTTACTATGCTCATATGTGCATTTAAAGTGTGAATTATGTACAACCATATATTGCATACAGTTTGATTACGGTCATTAAATTTCCAGAAGAAAGTGAGAGTGCTTCTTTCGTATGAGTGGGGCAATCAAGATCAAGTAAAACTACTTTGTCGTAACCTTACGGAGATTGGTTTTGAATGTTGGATGGATGTAGAAAAACTGTTTGGAGGAGACAGACTATACGAACGTCTTTTAGAAGGAATTCAGTCATGTGATGTGTTTATCGCATGCATAACATCAAATTATCAACATAGGATAAATACAAAAATGGAAGTAGCAAAAGCGGAAGCTTGCAAAAAACCTATCATTCCGCTTATATTCAGTGGGAAATGGACTTTGAATAGATCAATGTTTAAGACAAAGGTGAAACGACCTCACATATGCGTAGAAGATGGCTTTACTGAACAGAAGATGAACGAAATAGCAAATGCAATTGAAGGTAGACATTTATATTGAATTTAATATTCTTGTTTTGCGTTGCATAACATAAAAACACTGTTTGTTCAATTAAGCTACCTATATGTATATCCAAAATCAAAAATCATATTATCAAGTTGCAGAGAACGTAGGCAGACGTAACGGCAAAACAGATAACCCAATAGGCCAAGTAATATTCTTATTATTGTTATTATGCAAAATATTAATTCAACTAAAAAACATAAGGAATTAGTTGCGTGAACAATATGGTAGATATCCTTAGCTAAAGAGTCTCAATGCAATTGCGTTTGATCGATAAATCTATTGCATTTCTAAATAGTAATGAAAATTAGTTATGAACATAAGAAAATATTGTGTATATATGATTAAAGGCAACAGAAGAAAGAGATGTTTTGGCCCAAACATACAACCACTCAGTGCTTATGAATTTCAATGATGTCTGGGTATGTACATATCTCATCTCATTTTAAGGTTAAACACTACATATTTGCTTAAAACTAATTGTGTTGTACATAAAAGAGAAATTGTTTCAAAATCTATAAATAAACATATACTATCATTATAATAATGAGTAGGAGTTATTTCAATTAGTTGCGTTAAACTATCACTTATCTTTGTTTTACATGCATATATTTCATTGACTGCTTCAATGAAATCAAAACTATGTTATCGGATTTCAGTACCAAAAGGCTGGATCAGAACTCATGGTGTATGTCCTAAAACACCATGTTGCAACAACGCTCCTACAGGTTTGATATATTATTTTAGACTTAACAGACATGTGATTGTTTGTATCGAAACCTTACCTAAATGTAAGTGAATTGCATTTTATGATAATATCCTGCTATATCTAAATTAATATATCTAAATATGTTTATTTTCATTTATTAATTAGAGCAATATTTTACATGCCTAGTTTTCTTTTGTATGCTTTGCATATTAATCGTATAGCATTGCGTATAGACAATCATTTGCATGTGATAATATGATTACCTACAGTCATATTTAATCATAAATGCGACAGTATTGCGCTATGTAACATATATCTTGCATCAAATTACATGACGAAAAAGCAACACAGGAACACCAGATATTTACAATTGACAAGGGGTAACTAACATAAAAAACTACGATTCACTTTATAGACAACAGTGAGAGTAGTGTAGATGTATGGTTCTCCATACATCAATCAAGTTATATGTAAGAAAGTTTTTCGTCACTTATTTATCTTATTTATGGTAATACACTTGTAACGTGTATATTATATCGAAAGCAATATACGCTATATTATGCCGCTATATAATACCAAATATATGATACGTGAAAATAATAAGATATTAAAAACTAATCAGCAAAAAGACATTAAATAGTATGAAAAAACACAGCTTGTTTGTCATCTTATGTTTACAGGATTTTATAAAATATTTATAAATAACTCAAACAAATTTTAATCATGATTTTAATCAAAGTTTTAAATTAAAAAGGGAAATTTTATACACATGCCAAACATAAACATATGCGAATAATCAATTGTTGACGATAAAAAGCAATATTCCGGTAAAAATGGCAACTCGAAAATATATTTGCACAATTTTGAATTCTCTGCATATCTCTGCAGTTAAAATGGGCATCACAATAATATATTTTTACGACTTTAAATTGCAAATAACTCGCACACAACCCTGGATTATAAACTATTTTTTGTGGAATGGGGGTTTTATTAACCGTTATAAAAACATGGAACTTAATGAAAACCAATAATAATGTTTGTTTACTTTTCAAAGATAACACATCGAAATACCGAGACAAACTATGATGGCCATATAATTCATGAGGACAATACGCCAAAACAAAGGCCATCTCTTGATAAGGAAAAATGCTTTGAGTTTCCTGCGACCTCGTGTTGGCAGGTAACATAACCGATATAATGCTATCGAATGTCTTACTTGTTAAAAAACATAATATAGATCCAATCTCAAAACGCATGACGTAAAAAAAATATTTGGAAAACATGCTTTGTAATAGGTTAGAAAAAGTTAGTATAGTATAAGTTCATTTGCATAAGACTAGCAAATATTATTACTGTTTTGTTTCAATATTATTATTTTAAGATATTCAAAACATTTCTTAGATTGAATTTCTGGACCAGACAGAGGCATGCAATGTTATTATTGAAACGAAGGTAATACAGAGTATGGTTGAATCTAAAAAAGAGGTCCAACAGGTAAGTGAGAAACTTTTAAAATATATTTGAAGAAAAAGTCCTGTATGAAATAGGAATTCATTCGCATGCAATTATGAAGCAATATTGTACCTGTAGTAAGAATTAAGTATGAAATTTAAAAACACAACTTATATCATTAACCAAGTTAGTTTGCCAACGGAACATGTGAAGTACATACGGTGTTGGCTGAATATTTAAATGGCTTTGCTTGTAATCAATGCTTATGATATTTAAGACATTATTCTAAAACACAATTATGCTGTTTATAAGCTAATGAGTGATGTTAATAAGTTTATATACAAGTTGAAGCTTAACATGTTTTAATCTAATCATATTGTTTTTTTGTATTTCAGTGGTTTAAGGAAATTGACTCTACAGTATGTTTGTTTTACTACTGAAATTGATTTTTACATTTGTCATGGGAGGGAATTGAAAATAAAGTTGTAAAATAGCAACGTATTGTGCAATGTTTATATCATGTTGTTTCTATTAAATTGTGCATTCGAATGCAAAAGCGTTATCATATTATTTATAAATAACGCAGGCGATTCAACACAAAGTTTAGTGTTTATAGCGATTCGCATTTTCACTACCAATATTTTTAACAAGGATATTTGTCTTACACGATACTAATTAGAAATATGGTAAAAAGTAAAGCGTTGATTAATTTAAAACTATAACGAAACACGTATATGTTCATCACTAAGTCATCAAACATGTGACGTAATGTAAGATGATTAGAATTTATGTTGTTTTAATACATAGGGACATAACCTGGAAAATGATGCCGTCGATGCAAGAAAGGTTGCATTAGCAATCACGGTAAATACTAATATCAATCTATTAAGATGTTAAACATAGACATATATATATATATATATAAATGATAATAATAATGATATTATTAAAAAATATCTTGATTGCCATAATAGTACGCTTTATAAATGTAACACGGTTAATTTAAGCACATTCTTATCAATCAATGATATATCCAGGAATACAATGATGGCCTTGATGATCTTTCACGCGATCAATCCATTCGTACAATTGTACCAAAGCGAAAGGTTAGGCAAAGAAAGATACAGAAAAGGGACAATAACATCGTTGTAGCTGGAAAACAACTTGTGGTAGGTTTGGATTATCATATCTATTTGACTTGTTTAAAGTAAAGTGTTTTATTTAACCGACTGTATATAATATGAGTATGATTGAAACAACAATGCTATCCTACTTACATTATGGCCTTAATATGCTAGTTCAGTCATTAAGATACAAAGTTAAAAACAATACATATTTTATTAATTTTATAACATGTATACTTGAAATGTTTTATAAGCTTTTGCAAGCAAAATGATATAAACAAACAGGAGTGTTTTATCGCTATTATGACATTAATATTTTATCACAAATTATTTGATTAACTCCACTTTAAATGACGTTATTAATATTTAGTCTCCAGGTTACTCGTGCATGTACATTTGCTTAGGATTTTTGCTGTTCCCTTAAATGTAAACTTGTCTTGTTTATTGTTATATTTCGGACGGGTGTCAAGCAGAACAGTTCCCAAAAACATAGTCATAAAGATTGTTCGTTTGTGCAGCACGTAAAATTTCATCGTTAGTTATATTGCAAAACGAAATATAGAAACACTCTTGTATCATGTTATAATATATTAATTTTAATTATATGTGCATATTAAAGATGCATAGGGTATATAGGAAAATACTGATATATACAAATGTGTTTGACTCTTAGGTACCTGAAACTCAGACTATCACGAGGATTGTAGATGAAGACATTGACGAAGAATGCAGATGCTGTTGCTATACAAAGCGACGCAAAACCAGGGGGCACACCGTCACTGCAGCGAATGAAGGTGTCTAAATAACCAGTAAATGTTCGATAAACGCGGTATATTAATGTAGTATCCAATGCATATCATGATTATGTTACATATTTCGATAACGTATGATAAATGGTGTAATAACGATTCACATAGCAAACTGTTGTGCAAACATATTTCTTGAGGGGCCTTTCTAGTTACATAAAATAAGCGTTTATTGAGTATTTTCTATAGAACAGATTAACAAAAACACAGTTGGCATTGATTTGGTAAGTATAAAAATGATAGTTATATTCACAAACATTTTGAATTTTATGTTAATTGTATATATATTTTTTTCAAATTTATTCTGGTGCATTATGTTATATGCGTAAACAATCAGAGCATTGTTAAAGGTTTTGGAAGTGCATCGCTTTAATCAGTTTCAGTAATCTTCAAATATTATTTATTATAATTCAAATAATCAATACAAAAATATAAAAAAAAGTTATATATTTACTCTTAAATTTAACAATATATGCCATTATGAACTAGATGCACTGATAAGTAGTTTTTATACTGAACTAGAACACCCGCGTTTCAATTGATTAATTTTAATTTCAAACGTTTTATTTTTAATAAATTTGTATTTTCGTGTAACACAACTCAGTGATTGTTAAATGGTTTTGAAGGATTGTATTAACATATTTTGGTCCAAGCGACCTTCGTTAGGGTAAGTAGCGAAAGTAATAATATGTGTTTGCGCTCTTATGTAA
>LQRL01103620.1:4008-18166 GCA_001703475.1 Hydroides elegans
CAAATTGTCGTGCAGGAGTGCAGTTAATCATTCTGTTATTTTAACCTTGCCCTGTGATGCATATGCGTAAATAAATAAAACCCTGATTTTGGCCAAATTAAAATGAAAACCCTAGTTTTTAGAACATGATTGTTTAAATTCTTATCTAATAAAGCTTAAGGTGCCCCATTTTTGTCAATCTCTTATGTTATGGGGAAGAGGGTTTCTGCTTCATGAGGCTAAAAATATCTTTTCCTAGGCAACTACCCGGCAGGTTTCATGCTATTTAAGTATAGCTGAAAACGCCCGGGACAAGTTTCTATATAAATCATGCTTGTGCTGTGTAAAAACACCCGCTCTCAGAGCAACAGAAAAATCCAATAAAGCATTGCCCGCTTGTAGTACGCTGTATAAATACATTAAACTTTGCCTCACATTGCAAGTCAGCTGTATAGCCATGATCGTATAGTGGTTAGTACTTCGCGTTGTGGCCGCGACAACCCAGGTTCGAATCCTGGTCATGGCAGCGTCCTGTGTCGCTAGCATGGCATGCTGACAGATTTTTTGTCTATTTTATAATGTCTTTATTTTTTTTTTCATCCTTATGTTTTTGGAAATATGAAAAAAAAAGTCGCCCGCCCAATTATTCTTTTAACACACTCGATGCCTTTCCCATTTTACTTTAATAAAGGTGGCGGTGTTAATGTTGAATGTTCATCAGAAAAGTTTCTATACATTTTAGATGTAGACTTCTTATGTTGAAATAGACGTCTGTGGATAATGCAGGCGTTAAATTTGTCCAACTGGCTAACCCTAAACAGAAATTTTACCAAACGGACGGACACCTTGATTGAGTCGATATTTTTTCGAATCCATAAAATTAGTTTTACCTGAAACACTACGTTTACCAGGTTTACGATCGCGTCGCATCGTAGATGATGCTAACTCCACAAACATATGCGACGCCGAAATAAGACTATATTTGTTATATCGAATATTATCTTACAATAATTTAATTGGACTTATCAATTCTATGTTTCGATGTTTTGATTTATATTTCCACAGATATCTCTTCGCGAGGGCTGCAAGAAAATCCTTGTGTCCGACTGCTTCAGTTTATTGGAGAAGCAAGTGAAGACGCAGAAACGAGGCATCAGTGTGACGTCAGAGCAACGCTGCCAATCTTGTCAGCAGGAGCTCATCGTGAGAGGTCAGTGTGAGGTTCATAGTAGCGGTTTCAGAGTAAATTAAAAGGAAAATTATGTATTCATATATTGGTTGCAAATACGATTTGCATGTCTAAATTGACGCCCCTCAGATTTTTACATTAAACTAGTATTACTACAATCAGTTTAGAATATTTATATGAATCACATTTAATAACGTTTGATTCACGTGTTCATATTTCAATAGATTATACTAATAACTAGTAATATTCAAAATAAATTTTGAATATTTCGCTGTACTCGTATATAATTAAACACAACTATACATGTACATATAGATAAACCTATTGGTTCTAGAATGAAAACATAAATTCAAATGAAAATATATTTACAATAACCCGGGTAATCGTAGTATTAAACGCAACATGCCATTCCTTTGATGTGCTTGCGATACCGAAACTTAGTCGGCGACGATAGTCGGCGATTGCGTGGTAAGGTTTGTCACACTGCTGCGATTTTGCAGATGCATTGTGTCGCCGATGGTCGACGACCCAAAAAATCGCATGTTTGATATAGAATATTCCCTTGGTTTATTGCTCATCAAAACGCGTGTTCCTGAATAAACACGCATAATAACTGACATCAGCCACCGTTTGAAACAAGGGGGTCAGGATTTTAGCTACCTCAGTTTATTGCTCACCTTATTAGTTTGTCAATAATGATAAATAATATGCACAAACTAAGTTTAAAATTACTTAAATGTATTTACTTGCGTTAGTCTGCATCATTTTCCCGACAGCTTCGACTTTTACTAAAATGTAGCTAGATTAACGAATGCGTGTCTGTGTTTCATTTTCAACAAATCGTGTTAGAAAAAAAAATGAAACCAAATGAGTTAATATTATATTTCAATGTATATGTTTTTGAATGCGTTTAATTGAAATCAAAATACAGTGTATATGGTTTTGTCTTCAGCCCCGTTTCGCTAGCTTACTACTGTTACTTTCAAAGCATGTTTTGGGGGTTTGCATAATCTAGCTGCGTACGTACTAATTTAATTTCAATGCTTTATGATATATCTACATACTATTTTGTATTTTGTTATCAATAGGTGCTGCTTTAAAGGTGTAGACACATTGGATGAAACAACCATTTTTAATGGTTGTTTCATTTTTGGAAACAACCACTTTTTGGCGTATCGCAAAGGAAACAACGATGAAACAACCATTCAGTTGAATTCTGATCTTGATGCAATTGCTTTTATGCCATTGCGTTTTCAAGTGTGACGTGTATAATTATTACGTAACATTTACGTTTTTCAATATGTGAAGACAATTGCTCTGCTCTATTGTTAGCAATTGTTGCGTTTTGAATTTATTTGTATCAAGAATTCATATCAATTTTAGCAGTTATACATATGGAACCGAGTAATATTTAGCAAGGAATTTAGGAAAAACATTGCGCTTCTGCAAATGGTTGTTTCCTATGGTTGTTTCATCGTTGTTTCCATGTCACAAAGGAAACAAGGTGGAAACAACCATTAAAAATGGTTGTTTCATCCAATGTGTCTACACCTTTAGTACAATCTTTTGGTATTTTGATAAAATACATAAATTAAATTAACATGTACCTATTGATCTTCTGAATATTCATAACCTACCTGGATATTAGTTTGGAATTTATTGAGTTTACATGTCCATGCTAATGCAAAAGTTGAGCTCCATGCTTTCATTCATTTTTAGGAGGATTAAAAAATATAAAGACATTCCAATCGCGAAAATGTAAATTGTAAATGATGAATGACAGAAATAATAAGGTGAGCAATGAACCGAGGTAGCGAAAATTACGACCCCCTTGTTTCAAAAGAAGGCACAACGAAGAGATTTTGGGTGATTATTCGCATTTTTATCTAATGAATTATTTGCTAATTGGCACACCTACAAATGCTGTTAACATAAAAAAAAATCAGTATGCGTTTACTTAGATATATTCACATGAGAACTCAAAAATACGCTTCAAGGTGAGCAATAAACCGAGGTAGCCTTCTATATATTAAAGCTGTATCTGGAATTCAGCCAAATGCATTTTTTACACACCATTATATTGGCGGAAAGAATAGCCTTATTTAGTTAACGGTGTTCATTGTTCATTTGCGATATGAAGTGCAGCCTTCATTTAGGCTCGCACAATGAACATACAAACACTTTCTTTAAAACCTTATGCTCTACAAGGTTTGATTTTAATAAAATATGTAGCCCCGTACTCGAGTAAAACACGAACTTTTTAAGAGTTGGTTCTGTCCACTGAAAGTAAAAAAAAATCTGTGATATTGGTTGAAGATTCCCATGCGAATAATTAAATCATGACTGAAAAGAGGCAAAATGAATCCAAATAGCCGACTTGCGATATGACTCGATTCTGATTACATGAACCCAAAAACGATGCATCAGCTTTGTGGACTGTAGCTCCATGGGGTATATTTTCACTAAATTTTATACCATTCACCCTTTCTGAAAGATGGGCTTGTATAGGTATTTATTTGTAAACAAATGGGTATTGTACTGTTATGATAGTGAAGAAAAATACTAAACGAATATTCGTTTCATATTCGAATATGAACATTTTAAGTTTGAATTATGATTAATAACAAAGTTATACGACGTTTACACAACTCATCATTAAAAGTAACTGCAGAGAAAACAGCTCTGCTCGAGTTGAGGTTTGGGACAAGTTCTTTTTGAGACTTTATGAGCAAATAAGATGCCCTCCACTCGCACAGCGGGAATATTGCAAGTCTCCTATACCACGTAAGGGCCCATTCAGAGCGCTTGCACGAATTTACTTGCAACTAGCTCCAACATTTTAAAACCGTTCACAGCACTTGCTGTTAGAAGAAGTGAGCAGGTTTGTCCAAAATCACCTAGAGCTAAAGTTGTGACGTATCACTTATGAATGCGTGGCGTCGGGTGGATGTTTATTTTCAAAGTTTAACATCGCTTAGGAAACAAACATTTATCTATTTAATTAACCACTTTATCTCAATCATCTTTATTTATGCTCAAACTTTAAACTAAAATTGCTACATTTATAAGAGTCGAAAATATTTCACAATCGATAATTTTCATAACCTAGCAATATTCACCCTTAGCACTAATTTTTTTCCATATATTGAAATAAAGGACGATTTATAACTACTTTTTTGCATTTTGCCTCTTTTTCTCCATCTATTATTTCAAAGGGAAATAAAACATATACCAAGAAATATTACTTCGAGACATTCACCAACATACAAAATAAGCATTTCCACATCTGGATATCAGCGCATCAAAAACTCCCAACCCCTTTTCGCCCTCGAAGTCGTTAAAAACCCATCAGCTTGCACGAACATTTTAAAAACACGGGTTGTGCAGCTAGCTGCAAGTTGCCAGTTGCAAGTGAAACCAGCGCTGTGAACGGTTGTAATATAACATGACCAGTTTTCGTACAACGAATTTACTTGCAGCTTTTCGTGCAAGTGCTGTGAACGACGACTAATTCATGCAAATGCATTTTAAAGGTATGAATATATTGTTCATGGATATTGTTCATGGATGTTCCCTGTCATAAGAAACTGTTGTTTTATTTAGATAGAATGAATTTATCAATAAAAAGAGACAACAAAAATAAGTTTAGGCATTTATCGCCTTTCGAACTACCCGGTATTATGAATTGATTCACATGTACAGGTGTCGAAACAAGACAATTTTCACCCTCGCCAGCGAAGATTTACACTCGCCAGGAGGTAAAAATATACAAAATGAAAGCCACTAAAATGTGAGCCCCCTAATTTGATTTGCATGTTGACATAGCTATTTCTTAGAAAACAATATGCGAGCGCCTAAGGCACGAGCCGACAAATTTAATTTAATTATTTAAATTCTTAAGATATAATCAACAATTTTTGGAAAATCATGTTTTTGACAGTAAATTTTACACTCGCTAGGTTGGCGAGTGACTTCAAATTCACACTCGCCAATCGAAAATTTCACTCGCCGTGGCGAGTGTTATTTCCACCCATGCATATATATAATGATAGATGTATAATGAAAATAAAAATGCTATCATGCTGCCTAGAAGCATAATTTCATGGCATCATATTTCTTTATTGACTGATATCATAAACTTAAATGAAACGTTGTTATTTATTAACTTGTAATAGGTACTCATGTTGGCATTTATATACTGATCAAAGCTGCAATAATCCTATGTTGATGTAATGCTATAGTCATGAGTAGGTAACGGAATATAAAATCGTCATTTGTGAAGAAATGAAATCATAAACCCCACATGTTGAAAGAAAATGATTCATCATAACGATTTGCTGTATTTGATGACGGTTTTTCTTTTCTCGGGATTTGCCTGTAATAGGTACTCCTATCATATATGGAAATATTATTGGATGTGTCTTGCGTTATATGTGATATGATACACGACGTCTCGCGGCAGAAAGTAGTGTGTTTGGGATATATGAGGTCTAATGGGTCATGTTTTGACTCATGTTTAGTGACAATTATTCGACGTTAAAGGGTTGCTACATGGGAAGAATTAAAGAAGTCTGTAAGTCTGCAGACTAACAAAAAAATATATTCTAATTAATGCGATTGATCCGAGGAATTGCTTTGAAATATGGGGTTTGACTTCCAAGTAACGAGGCTCTACTGTATGCTATTTATTAATAGATGTACCGTAATTGTTATTTTTAGCATGCATTTTTGAACTTTCATTGCAATAAATATAACTACTCACTCGTACGATCTTGGTTGAATACATGTAACTGTAATAGCCCTTTTCAAAACGCAATATCAAGGCTAGTCTTTAATCAAAATACAATAACCAAGGTTATGTTAAATATGTTTTCTTTTCTTCTTTTGTTGCAGATCCTCGATACATGAGTAATGTTGTCGTGTTCTTCTGCAACCACGCCTTCCACGAGGACTGTTTACCCGCGCATAATCTGGTTAGTCTGTTTGACATTGATTTATAGTTAATTCTATTTAAGCTGTATCGCATGATTTTAGTTATAGTTATGTTATAGTTATAGTTGTCCATATGTGTTATGAACGAACAAGTCTTTGAGTGCAGTCTGTATCAAATTAATATGTCCTTGGCCATTATTATGGCAAATATTTTACATATCCACCGTCCAGTCCAAATGTAAGGCTTAAATGTTAGGGTTCTGAGATGTTCTATGTATTTTTTTCGCCGAATTATGAAATCTGTTTTCTTTTTTTGCAAGTTCTTCCAGCGAGGTTATACATAGATACAATCATATAATAAGCAGAATCTCTCTATATATATATATATATATTTTTTTTCAAATAGTTAAGTTGTTGTTGTTGCTATTATGTTATAGAATCCGCACCATTATTTCATAACCATATTATCATTCGACATATGTTACAGGACTGCTGCATGTTGTGTAATACGTCACAGAAACGGGGCCCCGGTGCATTTTCATCTCTAAGACGATGACAACAACATGTTGATACAATTAAATAATGGATTGTTCATTTTAAAAAAGACTGCATTTCCGTATTTAGTCAATTGTCTTCGATAAATTGCATCGAGTGATACATTGAAGAAGACTGTTTAATGAACTCTAGTATAATCATGCTCCTATCCAAGAAATTAGACTATTAATTGTATATTTACAAATAAATTGCTTGTATAATCTAGTCGTGTATTAATAAAATGTCTAATTTTCCTAAATTGCATGAATTTTATTTAGTATTTCTTAAGTCTTGATAATATATGCCAATTTGTCGTACATGTCTATGATACATTAAATTTTACAATTATATTCAGAAGAATCTCATATAACCAACGTGCAATCCAAAAGTTCCAAACTCAAACTGCAAAATAACATTTATAATGTTATTATAAGCGTTTATTTTGCAGGCCCGAGTTTGTTTGACTAAAATATGTGTACTTTTCGGGCGGACAATCTGAAAATAAAATCATATTTTCTTATAAAATAATATCCTTTATATTGGAAAGTTATGATTATTATTTTTTTATCGAGCATTGCAGTTGTGTACAGGTGTATACAGGGTTCATTGTGTCATCAAGCGTTTCACTTCTAAACGATAAAGACAGAGCTCTAAACATGGTCGAATGAATAATCAATATCGAAACAGTGTAGGTTCTATGATGACAATCTATTGTTGAATGAGGCAATCAATTTTCAATTAATTAATTTTTGTTAAATGACAAACACAAATTAACTTTTTTCCCTTGCTATATCTGATGACCAATGGCATATAGTTTTCAAATGAGAGCGCTCTCAAAAAGAAAGAATGAATACAGTCACTGCACTTTGATTTCTATTTTTATAATTTAGAGACTCATTATGAAATGTGTTTCCTAAATGATCCGGCTACCGGCTTGCGATATTTTCGGAAATATCTGCGAAATTGTAAGTCCACATAGCAAGCTTAGCGAAATCACACATCGCTGTGTTGAGATTTTTTTTTCTCAATTTCGTTGCGATTTAAAAGGGAATGTCATTGGCCGGTGGCTATACCAAGATTCAGAACAAAATTGAATCGTTGGAATTTTCGAAAAAGATTTTACTTGAAAAGATAGATAAGCAAGAGTTTCCTTTAAACTTATGTATTCTTAATTTTAAGTGTTTTAAAAAACGCTTCTGTAATCGATCGATAATAAAAATTATTTTAGTAAAATATAGCTGGTTTAGAAAAAAAAAGCTGCCAATGTGGCTAGGCTGCAAATTTGAAAGTATTCCAGATATGGATCAACTTAAAATAGGTGTTAGAGCTTCACATCAGTATGCTGAAAGGTTATGGTATATCGGATTTATGAAAAAAAACCTTCAATATCCTTACAATATCATATCCAGTTAACTAAGCAGGCGCAGATGCAGAAGCTATTGAGCTGGGCTCACTTATTGTAATATCAAAGCGAACGGGGGAATTATTTTTGGAATAACATATGCGAGCAAACGAGGGGGTGCGCGCCTGATAAGTACATATCAGGATAGGTAGAATCTACATGTAGTTTTTGGTGCCTATCTCACATACATGTAAAGTTTACACGATTTCACGGGGAATCATGCATCACTTATGCTCTAGTTGTAATAAGGCATCGTCATAATAGCCATGAGAAGTGAGCGCCATTTTTGCGATCAATGACAGAAGCGTCTATATACATAACGCATGTGTAACCTTATTGTTATTCGATCTTATACACGAATAACATTACTGGTATAAAAAAATATTTTTTAAGCCCCTAAAAAAGGGGTGGTTTTATATTGCATGAATTTAAATTCTCGATGTTAAACCTTAGCATAACCAGTGGAACTTGGTATTACGTGCTTAGAAGGACACTTTCATTGTAGAGGATAATCACCCCAAAATATAAACGACACTATTTGATGAGAATATGTGACAGTGTACATATATGATATAGTCTTATTTAATAAATATTGCAAATGCATTTATAATCAACAGGGTTTATAATAATCAAAACATCCCATTTTGGGACAGAACACCCTATGACGCAACGAGGAAATAAATGTAACAGTGCCAGTAAATATAACCCAACTCAGTGACACACAGAATACTGGATAGGTAATCGCCATATATTTATCTATTGTTACAAGATTGATTAACAGCAAATGGCATTACTAAAGCAAGATCATGGGCATGCAAATGGATAGATCTATGAGTGTTCCAAGTTGATCCTATGGATAAGTTGATATCAAATTGCGAAAAAAAAAACAGCAATCATAAGTTTAAGGATATATTACAGATGAACTAGTTTAGTGACATTTAGTTGGACAGATTTATGTTTATGTGAAGTACTGGAATTCACTTTATGACAGATTTACTGTCGGAAAAACTTATTCTATTCTGTAAGGATATAATTAAAGGCAAGTATGGAATTTTATTTATTAATGACGTACTGCAGAACGTTATAGTTAACATGTAATATTCCTTCAATGGTTAGTATGCTACCTCTTAATATAGATTTTTATTATTTAGCATGCAGGGTACCTGTGCATGTCTTCATAATATGGATCAGTGCTTTTGAATAATGAATCTTACATTCTACAATTAGAGAAATGACCTAAGGCAATATAGTATGGCCAATCTGTGCTGTTCATTTATTGATAAGTTTCTAATTGTTAAGACGAACAAGCAAAATATTGGAAGGGCTCCATGCAACCATGTATTCAGTTGACTTAACGTGTTTCGCTAAATGTAATGCAATGTTTCACATGATCCATGTCATATACTTGAGTAATGTTACGAAATCAATGTCACCTGAATTATTTAATTGTTTGGCCTCTTGCCAACCCATATTTAATTGACCAAATTGAATTCAAAATGTATTCTAAGCCCCTTTTTTCAAAACGCCAATTTTGGACTTAACACAATGTTGCATGGAACCCTTCAAGTAATAAATGTACATGTATATCGATTGCTTGTTTCATATACATGAATTAACAACCTTGTTTTGCAGTAGACTACAGCATTGACCTTATGCCATGGTTGACCACGCTCTATTGGAAGAAAGACTATAGTGATTTTCATGTGTATAGAACTATAACAGTTTTACATTAAACCAGCATTTTACATACCATGGACACAATACATACAGACATCATATAATATTGCATTTACATGGAATAGGTCATATATTCGATTGCACAGAAAAAAAGTGGTGGTCCAAAAACATTGTGTCGGATACGAAATTGGCTTCCCCACGTCGTCGACCATTATGCCATTCAACATGCGGGTAAGTGACAATTCCGTTTATTGAGTAATAATAAAGTGCTGGAGGCTATGCGAGTATAATCAGGGCTTTAGATAATGTGAATGTACTAACGTTTAACTATTCTATTCCGATATTGTGTGAGTGTTTGATAAACCATACTTACTCAATGAACATACAGAGTTTAATTCTGGTAAAATAGGTTATCATGGGACCCCCGTTTCATCTCGCATGAGGAATTGATCTCAGATATGCTTGACAGGCCGACAGCGTTTTCGTCCATTAAACTGAGATACTTTATGGATTGAAATGATGTGGCCATAATTGTTTGACCCAAAATCATAGGAAAACTGACCTACTTTTAAACAGTTTACTAATAATAACACCGCAAATCTGTTATACCAAATTATGTGGTCTGCGGCAAATTTGCCGCTGCCCGATGACTGCACCCTTATTCTCCATAATCCGGACACAACGAAAATACAAGAAAGTCTTAAAATGTCTGTCATAAGACAAATGACGTCACTAAACTCATTTGTCCCCCTAGATAGTCTTAAATTCAGGACAATTTCAGTGTTCAAGTGGAATTGTTGACATAATTATGACATAATAACTAGGTTGTTGCTGTTTTCTACATTAACGTTTTTAAGGGAGATTCTATTGTTGTCCTTTGTTAGAATAAACGCTATATTATCATGTTACTACGGTAAACATATTTTAACAAAGATATTTACATGCGTTCATATATTTTTTGAGAACAACACATTTAAAGAAAAGGTAGCGTTCAATAATTCGATTTCAACGATACAGCTTACTAGTACTGTACAGGAAGTAGGTTAGATAAACCGAATGATGTGAAGGGCATGTAATAATTAAATAACTATATTAAACAGGACTCTTTGTATATATCGATGTGGTAAGACAATCGCTTTATCGATTTATCACATGGGACTGATTGCCGCATTTGTAACTACATCCTAATAGCTAAAGTTAACATAATCATTCTAGTAATTAACGATTTCCGAATGGCAATTGTGAACTGTTAGCAGTACAAGTGTATGCATGGAATGAAGCTGCAACCAATCTGAATAGTTTTACCACGGTTTCAAATTAATAATACATTGTAATCTATTTGTTTAATGATCTATTACAATCTATTTGTACAATTAATTAATAAACGTATTACAATATCTACTTCACCCTTTAGTATGTGTCCCTTATGTATCGATAGAATCTACGCTATATGACATGAATCGGTCTAACTTTCCGATCTATACCGGAAATATCCATACCTTTCATTCATAAATATCTCAATACATACTCAATACAATAAAACCTCGAAATCTTCACCTGGTCCGAATTTAAGTTATTGTTTCTATATAAAGTTATTGAAATGACACGTCATTGCTACTGAACATATCGTACTCTCTACTCATATCACAAAGATGATCGCAGTCCCCAGTGCTAGTACATAGTATAGCCTTGGAGTAAGTGAACCCAGGTTCAAAAGATATCCAATCATACGAATATAAGTCGAAAGTACACAAGCTGTTGAATTGCCACATTTGATTAAGTCTGAATTATGTCTTGTTTCAATATCAATATTGATATAAATCCTTTAGCAATAAAACATTTATAAACACGCAGTAATATTTTAGGAACAATTTCACAGCACCAAGCATTGTGAGTAACTCACATCAAGTGTCAATTTTCCTTAAAACGAATTATATAATAGGAAATACATAAAAGGATATAAAAATATAACAGTTTTTAAACGGTTGCACAATTTGCATCTATCCACAGTGTTCAACATTGCTCCAGCGTTCCTCGGTCAGGATGGTGTAATTGATATACGTGTACAGTATCGCTATTCCTTAAAACGAATAAATAACATAAACGGATATAATACAGCATTAAACAAGCACTCCCCATATATTTTCTCCACAGTGTTCAACATTACTTCGTTCCTCGGCCAGAATGACAGTCCGGGTTGCCTGGACTTACGTGCGGGTTCTGCTCAACAAGGGATATCCCTACTTCTTTGCATTTCTCCTCTTCTACTTTGTTGCTATGGAGACCAGACGTATGCTTCCGGGTGGTGACGACCAGGGAGACGGTGCAGACATTGAGATGATAAGAGGTAAATTGGAATTTTTCATATAGGCCTATAATTTTTTTTCAGCTAGGAAGTATTTGTAATTTTCAAAACTTTGATAAGGTATTAAAAGTATAATCACATTTGACAGTAAGAAGTCTTTGTAATTGGGAAATATCAACATGTAGTGAATATTTATCATTAATATAATGTTCATAACATAAATTATGTCTGTTATCAGAACCTTTTTTAGCCGCGGCTTGCTTCCACAAGCTGTGGGTATTGCAACCACTTTTCGTTGTTTAGTTAATAGTGTGTTAACAATATTTCTCTCCACCGCTTCTTCTGTCACAGTTCTTGACCGATTCTTCTCAATATTTTTACAAACATCCTTATATGGTCCTCCATAAAGGGTGTGCTTCTGTAAGCGATTGTGCTTATATAAGCATTTTTAAATGATCGAAAACATATTTTGGTGACAAAAATCATGCTGGTGCTTCAGCTGTATGAAGTGAGCGATAATACGAGATCTTACAATGTGATGCGACCTTAAGATCAATAAGGAAGGCGGAACTCGCTGTAGGTGACACTATAACAGATGAAATGGTATTTTCATACAATCATGATAGTTTGCGCAGGTTAAACGGATATTACCTTGAAAGCTTGATAATACTAAGTCAGCTGGTTAAACGGGTATTACCGGTTAAACGGGTATTACCTTGAAAGCTTAATAATGCTAAGTCAGCTGTGGCACACTGTCCTTGGACAGTCTTGTTTAACGAATAGACCAAGTATGCTCATTAATTGTGTTAGAAATATATAACATTTTGACTATATTTAATACACTAAAGATCGAAGTAACACTAAATAATCAAATCATCATATAACTTTCAGAGAGACGGTTCGTGGTACCAACTCAACCTCCCGACTCAAAGGCGATCGCTGAACATCCTGTGAATATAAGTGACCATCATGACAGAGTAGAAAGCCACCCTAAGCACAGCGATTTACAAGACCGTTTAGTACAATCGGTAAAGGATAAAAACCGTCGTTCGGGTTCAAAATATCGCGAATACATGCGAAACTTAATCCAAAGAGACCATCAACTCAAAAACGAATCAATGCAACAACAACAACAACATAATTTGGCGTCCAGCAAATCCAACAGTTCTTATGTTCATACCTATGATCCAAAGCACCACCCTGGACGAGGGGCATGTATTAGATATTCCATGGAGGTGCATATAAAGCATGTGATTTACACGAATGTGTTCAGAAATGAGCATTCGCACCTGGATAGAGTGTGTCTTATAACGCAGTTGACGAATTCGAGGCTGCATATGCTGCAGAGGGTGGCAGAACATTGGAAAGGTAAGACGGTTTAATGTATTTTTAGTTTTGGTTATGTTAAATACTGTCGTGGACTTAAAGTAGTGTAGTTCCATAAGGTTATGAACAGTAATCTGTAACATCCTGTTCAGGGCTGGAACTTAACGGTAGCCCGGTAGCCCGAGGCTACTGGATTTTGCTTCGGGCTACTGGATTTCAAAAAGTGGTAGCCCGACGGGCTACCACTTTTTTGGCATGGTTTTATATATTAAAATAAAGAGACAATTTTTGTCTCCTGAATAGAACTATCGGTTGTTCCGTCTGAGATAATAGACAAAAAATTGGATTTTAAAACCTTTTCCCGCAGATTATGGCGTTCAACTTCAGCAATACACTCAACAAATACAGCCGCTACTTTTCTGTTTCGATATGTTTTACCGAAATCGACCCCTTTGGCTTCGTCAAGATTACACATCCATTCGTAATCGGCATAGGGTCGGCCTTTCTTGGCCAATGCATGGGCATTACGGAAAAGGTGTTTCAAACGATTTACAACTATTTTGTTGAGAGAAACTAACGACTTTGCAGCTGGCGTTTCGGTAGGACGATCGGCAGTATTTTGCTTTAATTGCGCACTTTTGTGAGCGAGTGAAGCCTCGTGTTTTTTTCACAGATTCTACTTTAGAGTTGTTGGTTCCATCAAAGAAATTGTTCTCAAAAACACTTGCAGAGGTATGCTCGCGGCATGTTGTACAGTACATGATTTCCTTATTAGAGTCATATCTTAACCACTTAAATTGCCCAAGCCATTTCA